>JAODJW010000108.1:792898-803392 GCA_026777045.1 Hyperopisus bebe
AGCTAGTGTAAACGTGCACAATGCTATCACAGCGAATGCGAGGCTGAGACTGAAGCGTTACCCTTTGTTTCCGCTGACAGAAGTGCCGCGTGACTCGATCATTTCCCAATGCCTACAAGTTATCTTAGGTCGGCGTTCCCGGTTTGACTTCTGAGATACAGATCGAGTTCTAGGTAATTTTTTTTACTTTTAAGAAATTCGAGTTCTAATGAGTTCGAGAACTGAGGTACCATTGTATCAAAAAATGAGCAAAAATATACATATCATACAAATTGATTGTTTATTGTGGGTTACATGCAATAAAGTTGAAAGATTTATAACCCAGTTAAGAAAACATCAAATCAGAGCAACAAATGGCATAATTTTAATATACCTAAAAAGTTAAGGTAATGTCAATTACTCTACACAAAAACAGACACAGTATTTTACCATAACTTTTTTTTTCAAAAAGTTTTCAAGTTTGTGAGAATTACCTATATTTTAATATTCAAGGAATAGTTTGACTTTTGCTTGTATAGATTATTCATTTCCAACAAAAATACTACTTGCAAGCAAGTACAAGCTGAACTTCAATGTTTTCAAAAAGGCTCGCTGAACAGATAGGAGTAAGTAAGGACGTTGAGCTGTTCTTTATTTTTAATCTCACACCTTGGCGATTAAAGGTGAATACTGGTCAGGTCCGGTTGGGGAGCACGCACTGGTATAGGGCGTTGCTGCACCCACCACATAACCAATCACCTTGGGCTCTGTCACAATGCAGGTAATGTGCCTCATTTGGGACTCCTCTAGCAACCACTCCTTCAACACAAAGGCCATTTTTGCACCGTACCAGGTACCGAACTTTTGGTACTTCGAGAAAGTACCATAAGGCCGGTACTTAAGGTGTTGATTTTCCACTGGCATAAGAACTGGTACCGGCACTGAATGGCATCATAACATGAAGGTTGGGTGATGTGCAATATTAATACCAACATTATTATCAAAATTATGCACAACCAATTCTTACATTGCTAGTCAGCTATATTAAAATAAGGGTTTTTCTTACTTTCAATTCTGTACGGACATTATAGCGTGGCAGTATAGCATTATACTGCTTTTGCATGAGCGCTGCATACATAATAATAATAATAATAATCATTTTCATCCTTGCCATTTAAATCACTCAAAGACAGGTTTGTGAGACATTTATGAACTCCTTTTTTGTTTCATAAGTACTCCAATATTTATTAGAACAAAATCACATCACTAGGACTACACGTTACATGTCTGCTGTATTAACATATTCAACAAAATACTTTTTAATTTCCTGTCATATCATCCAGAGCTTTCGTTGTATCTGTTCTTATGACCTATTTCTTTTTTACTTGGTTTATCATTATTTTCTGAGTTCGCAACTGTTTTCAAGGCGGCGTTTGTACTGTGTTTCATCGACAAAGAAAGCATTTCAAGTCCCACCCCAAAGTACCAAATTACCAAAGAAATACCCCAGCTGGTTTGACGCTTTCGGTACTGGTACTTGACCGGAAGTCAATGGAAAAGCAAAAGCACCGAAAGTACCGTACTTGGTGCTGTGGAAAAGTGCTCAAAGTCAAGCCAGTGGTACCCAAGGATTCTTTGAAGAGACACAGCACCAAAGGAGTCCAGTCTTCATCTCAGCTCACTGGAGAGTGTCTATGTCTCACAGCTATACAGCAAAACAGGGAGCAGCAGGGGTCTAAAGACTTGGACCTTTGTCCTCTTGCAAAGGTATCGGGAGCGCCCCACCCCTTTCCAGTGACCTCATGACCCCCCATGCTCTCTCTATCTGTCTACTGACTTGATAGAAAGAGTCACCAGAGACACAAACGTCGCTGCCCAGGTTACTGAACCTTTTGACACGGTCAACAATCTCTCCACAAATTACGTTATACTGGTCAGGTGTAACAACCTGTATTTTAAGATTTAATAATTTTCAGGTAAAGAGCTGCCCTTAAAAGGAGCTTTGGTTCCAGGGAAGATAAGGTGCTTTTATATAATTTAGGAGAGAATTGGTTCAGTTTTGAGTTTTATTGACGTTCAGCTGTGGTGCATTTGCAGAAACGCCAGTAGGCAGTCAACATGTCAGATCGATTCCTACATCTGAGCATGAACTATTTGTTGGGGGACCAGTAGCCCTATGTTTTATTTTATTACCAGCTACATTTTAAATGTCTAGCTGGCCTTAGTCCTCTATTACAATTTTTTTTTCATAACTGATGTGTTACAACAATATGGTCACAGTAATACAAACTGCTGCAAAAATAGCACCAACAAACACCGATTTCCTGTCCTCCCTTGGATGGATGGATGGAAGTATTTATATCTTGTATCTTATAGTAATATAATAGCAGATGGGTGGTGCCGTATGCAGCACTGAAGCTTCATATTGCCATGCAGGCCAGTTGTGGGTTTGATTTGCTTGGAGTTGAATATTCTCCTCTTGCTCCTCTTTCTTCCCACAGTCCAAAGTGTGGTCTGTCCCCTTTGTGTGTGCTTGTGTATGCACCGTGATGGACTGGCATCTTCCCTCTTCGGTAGGATGTCCCATGCTATGTGTCCTGTGTTTTCTGGTTAGGCTGCAGCCTTGGCATGGCTCTGCATTGAACATGTGGTTATGGATGGATGGATGGATTGAACTTTAAAATGTATTTGTGTTCCAATGTATTTCAATTCTGCAAACCTCCGCCTGCATTTCCTCCATGGCTCTTCCTTCCATTTCCACAGATGTTGCCAGCCTGTAATGACACAAAAATAAATTTCACATATTTAACTGCGTTATTTTTTTTCATCTAGTTTCATATGGATGACTTAAACTGGTTAGTCTAATCGTTTATGGGATCCGATTATTAAGCAGAAGGCCTATTATATCACGTGTAGTTTGTTCTTTCTATGAACAAAGACAAAATGCCAAAACTAAATAAATAGGTCAAGAGGATTGTTTATTCGAAACATGCCAGCAAGGTCTGCTCTTTTTTAGGTTTGACACAGCGGATCAACCGCATAGTAAAATTGCCGGAATATATTGCAAACGAAGGACATTTCAAAGCACTCTTCCGTGTGAGCCTGCGCAAATACGTAGTAAAACAAAAAGAAGGAACAACAACATAAAGTTTACAAATGCAGAATGAAATGTTATAAAGCAGCTTATTTCAATACGGCTTTGAGAGCTTATAAATCAATAAATGCATTGAAGAAGTTGTTTTTTTCCCCTGCACTCATTTGCAGATTCTGTTCTGCAGTTAGCTGCCCAGAGCCATCTAGTGGTGACAGAGCCACAGACATTTTCCTTCTTTTCCCTCGGGTGAAACCTATTCGAAATCAATTAAGGAAACATGTAAATCCATCCAGAAAATTATAACTGTAACAAATCGCAAATTTGTAGAAATGTACAAAGACGTTTGGGGCGAAGGAGAGCCGCGGATGAGAGCGTTCGTTGCCTGTCTCCTGCTTCTTTGTCTCATTTGCTTTCTTGAGAGGAACATTTGAAGCTACAGTACAGTACTTCACAACCCCATTAGCTGTCCTCAGAAACACTTGGGTCCTATTGTATGTATGTGGGCGTGGGAGTGTGTGCGCGCGTGTGTGTGGACTTTTTAAATATGTGGAGAATCAAAATATCCTGACACATAATGCATACATTACATTACCACCATTTAACATGTAAAAGTAATCCTTAAACATTTGGTGCAGGCTTTATGGGTTTTACATGTCCTATTATTATTATTATTATTATTATTATTATTATTATTATTATTATTATTATTATTATTATTATTACATAACCACCTTCCAGCCGGTATCTACCTCAAATAAACACATGCTCGCTTTAAAGATAGAGCGCGTGTTGTTTGAAATCGTACTTCAAGAGTTAATCGATACTTTCTGAATGTCAACTAATTCAGATAGGATTAACTAAGGCTCTATCTGCAAGATACAACTGGCAAAGCCAATTATGATTAACATCAGAAAACATATGCAATGTTTTCAGCCTTCACGTGGAAATAAATGTGTTTATTAAATGACCGGCTTCTCCGTATGGGGATATTATCTGCCGGCTTTGTGTTTCCTTCCCCAAAAGGCTGCCATCGGCACCGGCGGAGCCGCGGCGGCGGAGCCACGCCAATCAAACGGCCTCTCACTCATGGAAATGAAGCGTTAGATTTCTGTCTCCTCTTTTCTCCTCCTTAAGTAACTCGTAATGGAAAGCAACTGTAGGTCATAAAAAATCTTTTCTCTTTAATGCTAATGAAATTTCTCCATTCTCTTCATTAGCACACCACCATTATCAGTAATTTGTAGCCTTGGCCTTTGTCCGCGGCCTGTAATGAATGCAGGGTATTGAGATGCTCGGGGAAGAAAATGCTTCAGCCATTGTCTTGTCCTTAGTCACACTGTAAAATTACTCATCTGTAGAGTTGTGTAAGTAAGGGTGTAAGATCAAAAGATCTTAATTTGGCACCCGTGTGCGGCACACAAAAGTGACTCTTGCTGTTGTAATTGGATGCTCATTTGAATATTAGCGTGCTGTTTTGTGCAAGTGCCATGTTTCCTCAAAAGATACCCTGATATCGCAATCAATACTGTATGTATATGCAAAACAAATAGCGATCGAATAAAAGGTTATAATTACTCTTTTCAAACTGTGGGGAAATACGGGCAATCATGTGGGGGGGCTCGCCTTTGTGACGGTGGCACGGACGCCGGAGTGGGTGCCGTCAGCCGGAAGGCGAGGAATCAAATCTAAGGGCCCAGAATGCAGAACGCCGGGCCCTTGAGGCCCTTCAGCATAAAACAAACAACATATGCTTTCAAGTATTGCTTTGGGGAATATATGAGAATGAATTGGGGGGGGGGCTGTATTTGAGGGTGAGGGAGGTTGGTTCTTGGAGGAGAGGGCTTGACAATTTTTGTGTGCTTTTTCTGAAAGACAGAGGAGATATGAGCGATGTGGGAGGGGCCAAATGACTGTAAAATAGGGTCCCACCTGACGGCGACCGACTCACGCTACTCTTAAGAACCGGACAATTGGATCTTTCCAAAACAGCCACGCAGCCGGAAATCACGCCACGCGGCGGAGGGCCATACCGTCGGTGGCGTAACACAGCACAGCGTCTTTTGTTCCTGGGGTGTCAGCCCCCGTATTTGTAGGTTCAATTCATGCCGCGTTCACAGGAGGTAAAATTTAAAGTCCCGAGAAACGGCCCCGACCCCTGATTATTCACCGGGCGCGACGCGAAGCCCTCAACGCACAATGCAGCTGCTTATTTTTGTGTCAGGCCATCTGTGGGCTTGTTTTGTCCGCCATTGTTCCGAGGTTTCTGTTTCATATTAGTCTACGTTCCCCCCGTGCTTGATTATCTCGGGCCCGCCGCATTGGCTGGCCTACTTGTCCTCATTTCGACAGAAAGCCGCTTCGTGATCATTTGCAGTCACACGGCGAGTAGAGAGCGACGGCGGCCGTGGTGCTGCGAGGGGGAATAGAGATGTAAAACACCTGGTATTCACGCTCAATCTCATTAATTAGCTCAAGGCAACACTGGAGAGTGCTGTTCTCAGCCCCGGCCGGTAACCCCTTGGTGGAAGTTAAAATTGACTCATTTGAGTAAATAACAGGTTATCTCAAAAGCACATTTGAAGAACTGTTCTTTTCCTTTGATTGACATAGGCCAAGGTCCACACTGCCTGTAATAGGAGGACAGGATCCTCGCTTCTTTCAATCAAGGACCGCAGGGCATGGGATGGAGATAACGTTATTGAGATCTCTTCTTTTATTTGATTAATTTGTGGATTAATGAACATTATGATTGATTCCTCCCCCTTCACCCAGTCACATGCATCGTCATTCCAAAATGCTACGTTAAAATTCTTCTTAGAGGGTGGGGTGGTTGTGGCATCTTCAAATAAGGCCCCAGCAGGTGAGCCTTCTGTGCCCCCGAATGGCCCAAGCTTCTGAATTTCCAGCTGTCATTCACCTCCAACTGGTTAATGTTGCCCACTAAAGTAGACAGAGAACACGTTTGGATGGGTGGGTAAAAAAAGGATTTTTTTTTTTCATCATAAAGAAACTATAATGGATTCTTTCCAGTGCCGGATATTTTACGGATGCAGCCATGCTCGTACATCCTTCTTGAACCCTTCCTCCCAGATGACGGTCACTTTTCTCTGTATCTCATTTAATACCCTCCCTTCTCCAATGAGATACAGTCACCTGTGTTCTAACCGTGTGCTGGCTTTATTTCCTACAAGGTAAATTCACATGTAGTGTTTGTAGGTCAAAGCTCCATTATGCTAATGCGAGGAGGTGATTTGATCTTTTCCATTAGAAAAGGGACCCTTTGATGACCCTCGTGCTCTTCACAAAGAGACAGACACCTCGCCTGCTGTTTCGTGCGCCACGTCCTCTCGAGGTGCAAAGCAGAGTTTCGAGGCGGGCGACAGCGCTGTCTCAAACAGCGTTTTAACCAGCCGCTAGCAGGAGCCTTCGCTCACTGGTTAATAGATGTGACGCTGGCGGCGGTGGTCTTGTGGGTCTCAGGTACACAAACCACTCATAAATATCAAGCCTGGCTTCAGGGATTGGATTGGATGTATGGCTGGTAAACACTAAACCTAGCATTTAGGTTCCCCTGCGATACACCTGTGTCACACGGGAATATCGAACGTGACTGTAAGACTCGCTCCAGGCTGGACGGCAAACAGAGCAACAAAGCATGGAAGGTGGGAGGACGGGACAGGGGGTTTAGCAGGGTCCTGGAGAGAAGTAGGGCTTATGTAGATGGGTTTTATGAAAAGACAATACAAGGGAATCAACGGAACTGACCTTGGGCTCATTTTGGCTTTTGTAGAAATGTCACATGATTGGAAATAATGCCACATTCCATTTGAACTCATAATTTGGAAATTCCGAGTTTCTAGTTGAAGTTCTACTCAGAAAGTTGGAAGAATCTACACAACCCTGACCTCAGAATTCAAGAGGGCTGCGGCCTTCATCAATAGGAGTTTTATACTGTTTATTAGCACTTAGGTCTTATTGTGGCTCATTAAGTTTGTCGTACACACAGTACTGTCTAACTGCTATTGGTGGACGTGTTGCTACATGTTTTTATGTGCAAAATGCCACATAATGTGTTGTTATCACCTGATATTGCCAACAATGGCTAACAGTGAATCTGGCTAGAACTGGGGCCTGTTTCAGAAAGCAGGATTTCTTGCTTAGCCGGATAACTTATCAGATTTAAGGTAGTCTGGGCTAAATGTAAGTGAATGCAGATTAACTGGGGTATATTAAACAAGCAAGAATTCTTGCTTCTTGAAACAGGTCCCTGGTATTGCTAACTGGTTTTCCGATTTGCTGTACTGGAACATGGTTAATTTGGATGTGATGTTATTCCCAGCTCCGACTTCCGACGTCTGAGGTAAATGGAACGGAGCATAAGTCACCTGATCTAGCACCTTGTGAGATACCTGAAGGGGGGGCTCTGTCAGCATGATTAGCGCTATATGCTCACAGCCTTCCATACCCCCTCTTCCCTCACATTGCGTTTGCTCCAGAAGGTTGGGTCACAGCAGACCCAGAACCCAGCACATGCGACTCGGCAGAAAAAGCGAGGTAACGTTTCTGCACAGGTCCTAAGCGGCAGCAGCCTCTGCTTTCCGCCATTCAAGTGCCCCGCCATTGATGTCACAAACACTTCGCACGGCGCACTGTGATGCGGCTGCAGGGGAGCCGTCGCAAACAAGAGGTGGACCGCGAGCACTCCATGATGGGCTTTTTAAATTTAATTAGACGACTAATGGAGAAACGCATAATCTCTTTTGCAGGAACACGACCATAACATGAAAGGGTCGGTAAAATTCAGCCAAACACTTTATTTTTCAAGATGATACACGGCATTAAGTGGGTTATGTGTTTGAACTTGAACTTTGAGATCGGTCTCTTTTATCGGGCTTAATTCTTCCTAACTCAAATCTCACTTAGCTAATTGAAAGCGGCGCATAATTTCAGCCACTGATTGCACAACTGCGTCGTTCACCTGCAAGAGCCTGGTGACTCTAGCATGTAACAGTTGGGGGTTAGGGTGAAGGGGCCTATTCACAAGGCCCCGGGGGGTGGGGAGGGGTCGGGGGTGTACATAACTGTGATTCTGGGCTACAGGTGGAAAGTCACTCAACCCAGGTTACAGGAAAGTCGTCTCAGAAATCCATTCTGGGGACAACAGCCTCCCCATTCAATGGTTAAAGGTCATTAACTGCCGTTTCATGTTTTGCCAGCAGACTACAGGCCTCACTGTGACATTTTATGGTTAAGAATGATTCTGGTCATGTCAAGGCGTCTTGCTTTTTTATGTACAAATTGTTTGTGCCCAATTAAAATAAATGTTAAGCTACAACTGTGATGTAATTCCGTTATTTCTGACAGATGTATCACTCCGCATCTAAAAAACACGTATCAAGCATTACATAATTCCTCATTAAACAGTTTTGCTTCCTTATACACAATTAATAACAAACAACTGACAAACGTAAGTAGCGTTGCTTTATTTCCAGGGCCAGTGAGCAGCCTGACGGGCATTTTGTATGTGTGTGGCTTCGGATGTAGTTTGTTCTACGGAGCTAATTGACATTTCCATTCATTCGCCGCTCAGATGAGCGCCGTTCAGAGTGGGAGGAAAAAAGCCCTTCTCCCTCCGGTCATTGTTGGGGAATGTAATGAATTTCTTGTGCAGTCGCTGGATAAATCACGTCCCCTTCTTCCTAGTCTCTTTTGTTTTTGAGTCTCTTCTCTCATCGATGAGGGGCTTTATTTGACAATTGGACCGGGAACGTGATGCCATTAAGACAAAACGATGGCACTAATACTACCCCCACCCCTGCCCCCCCCAGCCGTTCCCGCTCCCGCATCAAAACAGGCTGCAGATGGCTAACTCTGCGCCGTTCGTCGGCGTGCGGCAAGTTGAAAAAAAAAAAACAGGTATAAGAAGTCAGACCTTTTGATAGGCGTCCTGCTGGACTGGAGCGGGACAGGGGATCAGAGCGACGTCTTTGATCCTTCCAGGGCGCACCAAAGCTATAGCTCCGCCTCCCGGTCCCTCGCTCACAAAGGGGTCCCGGGGGCCACAGCCAGCGGCGAGTCGCCCAGAAAAGGGGACCGTCGGCTCGCTTGCATTTCAAAGTGACCAGCCGTCCTCAGCTGCTTTGCAAATTAATCGCATTATTAAAAGCAGGTATCGGCATTACCCCCCTCCACCTCCCCCATTACAAAGGCCTCCTACTGTATAATAAATCGCAGAATTATTTGCAAGCGTTTTGTGGGAGGGAGAATTCTTCCACAGTTAAATTATTATTTTTGTAGATATTTAAATCTGTATACTCCATAGGCAAACTGTTCAGGTATTTCCTACGCTCCACCTCAGGTTAATCAGTTTTAACACAGAATTTACAGGAGCACCGTCCCAGGAAGTCAGATAATAGGGGTTTTTAATAAGAATTAAGCAATAGAGGTGGGTAATAGGTTTAATTCTGGAGCCGCACTGGTTTGTTCAGCTTAAATGAGTGAATCTGATGCATCGGTGACCCATCACTGCTCCTAGTTACTGGTGATCATAGGTAAAGCAGCAGTTTATATTCTCTGTAGATACATCATAATGGTGGAGGCAGTTCATGGGCATCCAGCTGGACTGGTCGCTGGGGGAACGTTTCCAGTTCTCCACTCACCTCAGCTTGGGTCCCGGACCCCATCCAAATACAGGTTGCCCTCTTGTGGCTCATCCCAAGCTGTCAATTTTTAAAAATGGGTTTCACTGGGAGAGACAGCATCCCAGGAGCAGAAGGGGCCCTTGCGGTCAACCACGTTCGTGTGGGCGTGCGCAGGCCTTCCGGTCAGCTGATTAGAACTGACCAATTGTCTACTAGCAGCTTTAATATAGTGGAAAATTAAGCTAGCAACAGGCAAGCCGGCAAACTGCAGAGCAGCAATGGGTGAGAATGGCTGCAGTTTTAGAGAAGATATCTAATATGCTTGGATCATTACAGAGATTGATGTAATTGCAATAGCCATGTTTTCGTTGGCCATTTGTTTAATTTTATTTGAGGTTCAAACAACCCCCGTTGTGTGAAGTGCTCACCGTTCCATCCTGAGAGGATTATGTGTGAGGGTTTACGGGGAGTTTGTTCTGGCAGGACGCATCCTTGTGCAGTCGTACTTCTTGCGGAATGGCACCAAGTGTCACGAGCAAAGCCGATTGGCTCAAGTCACTCCAGAAAAGTGGGTCGCTGCCAGCAGGTAGTGGAACAGGCGGCCCCTGCTGCCTCAATGTCACCCACGATTCCCTTTATCTAACGTCATATTTGGCCCGGTTTACCTTCCTCCCCCAGTGGCCAGATTCCATTGATGAAGTTAAAGAAGCTGACCAGAAGGGGCGGATATACCAGAGGGTGGGGCTCTGTGTGTGTGTGTGGGGGGGGGGGGGGGGGGTG
>JAODJW010000108.1:811957-855742 GCA_026777045.1 Hyperopisus bebe
GGGGCGTTATATCAAAGTACCACATCCTTTTGGGCCTGGTCCTGTCCTGTCATGGCTCCTGCATCCTCCTCTGTGTGCTCTGAGTGCCCCCCTTCCCCCTTGGGCAAATGCTGGGCCGTATGGGTCTGATCAACAGGTCGGCCCACGGAGTGTGTGTGTGTGTGTGTGTTGGGGGGGGGGTCCCGCTCTGTCAGCGCTGCCCCGGCCTCGTGCTTAACCATGCAGCCGCCGGCGTGGACCCTGTGTGCAGGAGCTGAGCTCTGTCCTCGCTCGGCATTGTGTACACACAGCATTGATGGGTTTGCTTCACTTCTGCGACCTCATTACTGGCTTTGGCTTTCAAGTGGTGCCGTCTTTCAGCGTATGCAAATGACGGCGGAATCGCTCACCTGAGAGTTGATATTGCCCGCTTTAATGTGCATTGAAAATCTAATGTTTGTATTTAGAGTATAACATCCTGTTCTTTTGAGACGCGCACGGAGCTAAGCGGGACCCGGCGTCCGTTTGATGTTGCCTTCGAGTGTTATTAATTTCATATTCTATTATCCCTGTACCCCTACCCCTCCCGCCCCCCCACCCAAACCCGAGGTGGAAGCCGCCATGTACGAGCTGTTTGATGAGCTGGCGCAGAAACAAAACGATGGTAAGTAAGTTAATTTCTCTTGAAAGGGAATGCATTCGCCGGATAAAGAAGGCCTAGCCGCCACCGTCGGTTAATAAGGGCCATTGCTGAGCCCGCCAGGATGGAGTTCGCTGAAGTGGCCACCATTGTATCAGTATTTTGTCTGATTTCTGTGTGCGTCCGCTATTATCCATCAGGCTATGGTTTCCGCACCTCAGAGAAGGACCCTCCCCCCACTGAAAGCAACCAACATATACAATCCACCTCCCCACTACAAAACCTACCTTTTCCCCCCCATATTGTTGTAATTACCCAGACAAGAAACCGTCTTTGTTCATGTTCCCATAGTTACTCGACCAAGGATGCTGAAAATGTGACGGGTCAAATCCGAGTCGGACCCGTGGCCATTGGCGAGGCCAGCCAGCAACCTACGTCCGCATCACTCAAATTCGCATGCAAAACACGCAACTCACATGCAGCGGCATCCCATGCGCTGCTAAAAATGACCTCATGCTTCAGTTTATCTGCCAAGATGCCAAGTTCTTGTATGTATTTATCAATGTTGATGTATAATTACATCATTGCAGTGTCATCATACAGCCAGATGGTTTGAAGTAAGGTGTGCATGTTCTCCCTATGATGGTTCTCCTCATGTTCTCCCTATGATGGTTCTCTTCAGGCAGATAGAACCAGCAAGCCTGTGTCATTTTGAGCCCTGAGAGCATCTTCTGCGATTTGTTCAGGTGACATGAAGAGAACATCGTTTCTGTGGCTACCATCTGCATGCGAAACCATCATCTTTGTATTCGATAAATGGTTTATTTATAATGTGTATATGTAATAATGTATGAATATAATGATTCAGTTCTATCAAATTCAAACATCGCAGAATCTTACTGAAGGCATTTTGGCTTGACATTCCTACCCTAAAGGGGTTTGGCAGGTATATGAGTAAACTGCACATGCTGGAATTTTGTTTTTCTGATCACATGACACAAGTTCTGACACCACCAGACCAGCAGCTGTGTAGTAAGGGGCCTCCTCAAACTTTTTAGGATCTTCATATAACCTACTAGTGAGGAATCAAAGTGACCTGTGTTCCATCCGTAGGATGTATCTGAGACAGTCCCCTGACTGACATTACACTGAAGCATGGTGTTTCATCTTACCCTCTACTGCCAAAAGGTACACTGCTGCTGGCCAATGAAAATCCAGCTGGTCACGCAGCATGACATTTGGCCAATAGGAAATCACCTGTCTGACAAACTGGCACTGATCTCAACCACGGCTTTGTCACATCAGAACCGATGCAGAGCTTCAGCTTACGCATTTTCAATTATTTCGTCCAGGGTATCCCAATCTGGTCCTCTGGGACTCATAGTCGGTCTACATTTTTGCTCCCTCCAAGTTCCCTGTCAGACAGTCCACTTTTTTGCTCCCTCCTGAGAACTGGGTTTGGGAAACACTGATTTAGCCTGATAACCTTTTTTCATGTTTTATATGAAGGAATCTTGGAGTAGGTGTTGATGTCATCCTGACTGTAAAATGTGCAATATTCAGGTATGCATGACCAGCAGGGCAGAAGCAGTGAGTCACAAGGGCACCAAGTGGAGTGAAGACTACGAATGTCTGTTGCTTCCCAGGGTATTGCCCACACGAGTCACTTGTTTTTTAATGATCTGACGCTGGAGCACAGCATCTTCTAATCTATTTAGTGTATTTTCAAAATCACAGATATTAAGCAAACTAAACCAGGCTTATCAGAGTTTTATGTGTCTGTGCTCGTCTAGTTAAAGAGCTTTTCTTTGGGTTCCTTCACCACGCTCGCGTACGATAATCTTTGCCGACTCTGGCACAGTATCAGAGATAAAACAATGAATGAACTTAGGAAACTGACTGAAATCAGATAACTGTGCTTTGATATTCTGTGGCTCCTTGGTTTACCGTACAAAATGCTGCCTGCTTGGGGCGGACGCGATGATGTGATATGAACTCCCCAGCCTAAAAGTAAAAGCATGTCATGATAGGAAGAGGGTGTTCTAGGGGCACTGGGGAACCTCGGCAAAAATCTCCATTGGGCCCCCAACACATCCCACCCGACATGGTAAAATTTATGACCGTTACTTTAGCGTGAAGTCTAAATTAATAATATCAACAGAGAATTTTATCAACACAATTCCTTTACTTTCACTTTATTGTGAAAAACAGAATACACAAAACAAATTTGTCGTTGCAGTGTGCTATGTAATCGGCCCTCCTTGGGGGCCCCCCCTCAGCTCAGGGGCCCCAGGCCGTTGCCTGCACTTCTTGTCCTGTCTCTACACCTCTGTTGATAAGAAGGTCCTTACAGTAAACTCACCTCTGTCTGATGAGTCTCTTCCCGCCTTTTATCGTCCAGTAGATCAAGTTCAGGCTTCAGCTGCTAATCATCCATCCTCCCATCTTATAGACCTCTGGCTCTGCACGGGGTTGCCGGGGGAGACGGCTGGAGCATCTCCCAGGTAACGGAGAATAGAAGGTAAAGGGTACTTGATCTCAGCTGTGCAGCACTGACTTAATTTCAAATACCACTCTGACCGTGGGAACTTAAATCTTGACGAAAATCACAATACATTTTAAAATTCAATTAGTGAGTTATTCAATAAATTTGATTCGTACATTTAAAGAGATGCTACCGGTGAATAAACTGCTGATTAAAATAAGCGATGTGTATTTATAAATAATACATACTGGTAAAGCTAATTTAGACAAAGACATGTAAAAATGATAATGCAGAGGTAATCCGCCGTGTCTGTCACTGCAGTGACAAGCAATTTATACTGGAGGATAATATTGGTGATTAAAGTTTTATTAGAGAGTAAGGTCGTTTTTTTCAGGGACTTTGCTGGTCCAAACTTCTTACCCTGTGAATGTGCAGGATCTCAAAGGACACTCCGTATGTAGGAGCAGGCAACCAGCATGCCAGGTTACCCAGGGCTGAGCCACCTGCACAATTTATGATGCTCCCAACGTTTGATTTGACATCCTTACTGTAATAATTTCATTATCCATTATTAAAGATCTAACTAAAAGCGTTGCGGAAGCACACAGACTCTCATAAGATTAGCACACAAGCTTTAAGCTGTAACCTGAGGTGATGCTTAATGCTGAACTCTTCACATCTTGCCATGCCCTACAGGACGCTTGAGCAGGATGGTGTTTTGGGAAGGCCTCTGGCGCCCCCTTGTGGCAGATGGCGTTACTGTTTGGCAGCTTTAACGGCACTGTTTTTTTCTAAAGAATCCGGCGATCCCAGGACTGATGCGGGAGCAGCACTGACTCAGCCGGAATCTTAGCATCAGAGACAGTGTTTGTAACTAGCAGAATATGTTCCTTTAAGCCAATTACAGGACAGCAGGATTACTAGTAGTAATGCCGCATTTTATTGACAATAAGTAAGACAGCTTTGTGTGTTCGCTGATTCAACTAAGCTGAAAGCTATGGGGGAGACACAGTGGCTCGCGGGCTAGCACTGTCACGTGACACAGTGGTGGGTCCGAATCCTCCTCCTATGCTTTGTGTGTGCTGTTTGTATATGTTGCCCTTATTATGTGGGTTTCGCCTGGTTTCCAAAGTGGATTCTCTAAATTGCTTATATTGTGTGATTGTGAGTATGTGCCCTATGATGGTCCGGCATCCCACCCAAGATGCACCCCAGCCTTCCCTTGCACCTCCTGTTGAGACTGTGCCTATTCTGGATAGGCAGTGAATGGATGGATGGATAAACCTCCATTAAGGCCCTGAATCGAAAGCCCTTCTACTTGTGCTCAGGTCTGTGCTACAGTAGTAGTGAAATGCGAACGGTGCACAATAGTGTACTGTGACAGTAAATGTTTACTGAGATCAGCTCTACATGAATGCCTCTATTTAGAAACGTTTGCCCTAATGATTGTCAAAAAAGGGACGTTTCTAAAAAAAAAAAAAAGGCAATGAACCTCTGAACACTAGGTGGCAGCAGATACCAACTTACAGAGTGTCTCGCGACTTGTCTATTTGATCTTGTAAGGATGAGGTAATTCAAGTGCACCGTCTATAGTGGCTACCAGACTCTTCAGGCTGAGGCCATGATGATGAAGGTCTGCATTTAGGGAATGTTATATGATGTATTGACTGACTTGGGCAGGCCACTCTGTTTCCAGCTTGGGTTGTTTGTTAAACACCGATTCCGTGCGCGCCTCTGCAATGCATGGATTAATCCCTCTGGAATCAATGTCATTCTTTGTGCAAATCAGGTCATAAGACGCTTACTGTATTTCATGACGTGTGTTACCTGTTTTTTAATAAATACCTATTGTATTGTCATGTGTCATTATCTATTTCTGACTTTTCACTGCAGTAGAACTTAAAGTAATAACCAACCCATGACGTGGGAAGATGTTTAGAAGACAAATTGACATCATTTAACGCAATACATTACAGGTAAATTATGTATTATAGCCCATAAACACTTTTCCAAAGTCGCAAATTCCCACTCAATATCTGAGCCAAGTTTATTTCTGGACCCAGAGGCAGCCGTTTGATTGCTATCCAACTGATGTTTTGTGCACAGAAACGGGGGCAAACCAAACCTCTCCAGTTTCAGACACCTTGGTCTTAAGTCCATGTCAGCACTGACCCGCTGAAGCAGTGTTTCCCAGCCGAGTCCTTGGGACCCACTGGGTGCTTCCTCCCAGCTCCCAGTAAAGCAAAAACATGGACTGTCTGCGGGCCCCCACGGACCGAATTTGGAAACACTGCTCTGAAGGGGGGAATTAAAGTTTCGGGGGGGTGTAAGGTATGTCACTAGGGTTTCGTGCAGAACCAGCAGGCCGATAGCTGTTAACTGGCCGATAGTCGTGTGTTCATGCTCGATATGGGTTTAGCTCGCGCTTGCGGCTGGATCTCCAGTTGCATAGGAAGATTATGTTACTGTAGAACTGTTATTGGAAACTTTATTACTTTTTAATGGTCTAGAAGAAGCCGCTTTGTGACGTGATGTAAAATATTACAAATCTGAAAATCCACAATTAAGAACACTGATTAAAAATGCTTCAAAGTGAAAGTTGTTACTATGACAAATGTTAATGTGCTTGGGAGTTTATGTAACATAACTCAAGCCTTCTTACGCGAATTGTCTTAATGACTTGGGGAAATGATATTGGAGAATTCTCAAGGGGTAAGATCAGATACCTCAGCTCTATGGATTACTGCAGCCTTGCAAAGGGGCTCAAGAGTTCCCCTTATTCAGGTTGGTGTCTGACTCCTTCAGCCCATATTTCTTGGGCTTGAGAAACACCACGGTAACCCCAGTTTGCCCTGTCGAATGGGTGGGCCATATAATGATATGTGCAGAAATCTCTAATTAGGCACTCCAGGAAGGAACCAATGACTGATCTGTCTAGAACAGTGTTTCCCAATCCGGTCCTCAGGGACCTACAGAGCTCCTGCTTCTGGTTCCTTACTGTTGTACTCCTGAGAATTTTATATTGCCTGAATTAATCACTAAAAACATTTTTTTTTTGTATTTTGCCAAACTATTCAAAGTTTACAGTTAGAAACAAAAGTAACTACACTATGCAGTGATATAATATACTGTATATACATTAAGTACAATGCAATTTATAATGATATATAAGTTAAATTAATCCTTTAACAATAGTAGTATCTGAGAGCTCATTCCGGTAAATTAGTGTACTTAAAAGTCGACCGAATTCGACCAGTCACCAACTTTCTTTCTGGATACAGTCACTTCAGTCATTCGGAGATTAACTAATGATTAACGCGGAGCATATAAAGGTAAGGGATTCCTTTACTGACAGCTGGTTACGTCAGGTGCCTCTCGCAACCGCATGAAACAAAGGCGTTACCATGCAGTTTTGCTACAGTACAGAGGTGGGGGTGGGGTACGCCCAAGCATCACTTGCAGCACGAAGCCAGGCAACACAGAGCCGTATAGGATTTCTCCTCCGCTCGTGTTAGGAATGGGGTGACGTCATGCGTCCGAGGGCGTCGAACTAGCTTGACGGGGGCGTGTCCTTCTGGGTCTGACGGGCTTGACTGACAGCCCTTTTAATACGCGAAGGGGAAAACTTACTGGAGAGTTTTAAAGACGCATCGATACTGTTAGCGCCGAGTCTCTGCCGCGCGCCAGTACTGCGTGCGATGTTAATTACCTATTTATATACCAGGAAAGTATGCACACAAAGAGGTTTTGCCCATTCGACTCCTGCCATGTGTTTTAGTCCGGGCTACGCGTACTATGTTAATGCAGTTACTGACCACAATCGCGTAGAATCTGCCGCTGCATGTTAAAATTACACGTCTGTATGTAGAAGTAAACACAGGGTGCGAATTTTTTAAATAATCCAGTATAAGGTGTCGCGCAGCGCGGGTCAGTTTAACTTAAGTGCACGCGGCCGTCCGTGTGGGTTACCCCAGCGGCGTGTCTCGACATGCCCTGCGCCCTGTCAAGTCCCGTATACTGTACTTTCGGATGTTATCGCTTTAAAAGGCGATTCCTTTCAGGGGGCAGGTCCTTTAACTGGGGTTAGGCTGTCTCACGACCATTCAGGGCTCTATAAGTTTTTTTGCCTGCTGCGGGCTGTCAGTAGGAGGAATGTGGCATGGGATAATTAGATATCGGAGCGCATAGATGGTGGATGGTACCGCGGGTGAAGTAGCGATCGTTTTGCAGGTTGCGATTAGAACTCCTCAAAAAGAGGGAAACGGATTATTTTTCGCCCGATTTATTTTTACGTGCACGACTAACGGAGAAACTCAGAAGCTCTCGCCTGTCGGGTTATTAAAAGGACTTCGGAGCGAAAGGGAAATTGTCAAGATGGCAGCGCAAGACTAGCTAGCAAATGATGTTTTTTCCAGGCGATTTTTAATTTCAGTTTAGTCAATTCCAAGTCGATTAAGAATATTATTCCGAAATATAAATGTAATGCATATACTTTTATAACGTTATTGCACATTTTGCGCTGTCCTGTGGTTCTTAGCATTTATAGCTAGTTGCATTGCATCAGTGCATCGCTGGATCTTGACTGTGCAAGGTAGATACAAAGGAGCGGATCCATTCAATTACGGGCAAAGTCATATTAAGAATTCCTGAAGTGACCGGTATGTATGCAAACCGCTAATACTGACAGCTAGCGACTAACCAGCGATGTATTTGTATTGTAATTCTCTGCGATATTAATTATAGCTAGTTTACTAGCTCAGAAAGCGTATGGAGTTTAACGAGAATTATGCGATAAGCTGTTTGAAGTGAGGAAAAAACTCCACAACTGCGGATCGTTTGATCCTAATAATCGCTTACGACATATGTATAAACATTAAACTAATCGGACTGGGAGCCTGCTAGACTTTGAGAGCATCTTGAAATTTTAAGCGCATTCATGGGATGCCACTTTGACAGGTAGCTGGCTGTCTGGTGCTCTTTATGTGTTGACTGATCGGCGCGTCTTCGGGGACGAGAGAAAAAGAGAGAACTAAAGATGGCAGAGGCGCCACCCCCTGACCCCCTTTCTTCACTGGACGTGGACATAGACCCCGATTTCGAGCCGCAGAAAAGGCCACGATCATGCACTTGGCCTCTGCCACGACCCGAGTCCAGCACGGGGAAACCCGAATCGACCGACACGGACATTATCCCCGAGGAAGAGGACGACGAGGAGGACACCGCCGGCTCTATGACCATCAACGCCAATGGTTTACTGAACAGCACCAGTATTGCGGGGGAAGACCAGAACAGCCCAAGTACTATAGCAGAAGATATAAACGCAGGCTCTGCTGGTCAGGACAATGCAGGATCTCCGCTCTCCTCGCAGTCCCCTCCCGCTACTGGCAGCGGCGCAGGCAGCGGTGCACCTGGAAACCAGCAGCCGAGGAAGTCCTCCTCACGCCGGAATGCCTGGGGGAACCTCTCCTATGCAGACCTTATAACCAAAGCCATAGAGAGCGCGCCCGACAAGAGGCTGACCCTATCCCAGATATACGACTGGATGGTCAGATCTGTGCCATACTTCAAAGATAAAGGAGACAGCAACAGCTCCGCGGGATGGAAGGTAGGCAGAGGTGTATGTCCAAGCAGGGCATGTAGCTGTGGGTCTCGAGCACACTGACAGCTCGGGAAGTTCCTAGCGGAGTGCTTTAAGCGGCAAAGCATTTCATTAAAGTGAAGTTTCATTAAAGCTCTGTTAAAGTGCTTTCGAAAAATCCCTGTGCAGAAAGATCGGGGTTTTCCATTGCGAGTCGAAACAGGGTTCAAGTAAACACAAGTGGCTGAAATTTTGTTTGCATTTTAATCACGCGATGTATCAAGACTTCAAATAATCACGCGCAGCTGAAACAATCGTATCAGCACGCCCGCTATATTTAGATGTTGTTACGTAATATCCTACCTGAGGTGAAAGCACGGCGCAGCTGGAGAAGAACAAATAGTCTCGCCCTCTCACACATGGCCCAGCTTGTGGGGAGGTCAAAGATGAAAAGTTAAAGATTACAGATCGCAGAATTGGATCGTGTTAACAGCTGATTGACTGAAGCTGCTGTAAAGGCGAATGGGTCGGCGTGACAGATGGGGGGCGGGGTACGGTGGAGCGCTGCAGACGCGACAGCGGCATAACATCAGTTGAAGTGTACCCCCTACCGATGAACGAGTCTCTTTTCATACTATATTTAATTGAACTGAGATTTCTTTCGAGATTGCTCAAAGAGCTGGCGCAGAAGTAACCACAATAATATGGAACTCAGGGACGCTTCATATTTTCTCCAATTATAGTTCTGTTCTGGCTAACCAATGGTCCAAAAAATGCCATAGTGAAATGTAGGCACGTGTTGCACAAAACGTGACCGTAAACTATGAAGTGGGTTGCAGAAGCTGTCAGTGCGCGTCACCTGTTCAGCGCATTGCCATCCGTGATAACATTTGCGTTAGTTACAATCCAACAGCCCCCTCGCCTGAAACGCTAATGCGCGGTCAGATAAGCTCACCAAAGTTACGCCGGCTTGTCTAACGAGACGTACTGCTAACCGCGTAAGTGAAAGATGGCCGCTGCACCGTGGCCCGTGCATATGACAGCGCCGGAAACCTGCCTGGACTTGTTCCAATGAACTTTGTGTCATGTTATTTAACTCTGAAAACACAGGCTCAGGTTCCCGCTTCAGTGAAGGGCCCGGGGGGTTGCCAGCGAGGCCGAGGTCTGGCGTGACCAGGTTATGTCGGACTCGGTAGTGTTAAGGTCACCCAGAGTCTCCTCCGGGCTGTAATAACCCCACTCTTATCTACCAAGCCCTTTGTGTCGCGATGGATTTATCTTCTGTGTGTCTGAGCAGCACAGTCTTTAACGTCAAGACAAACTGAGTCTCAGGACGCTTTGGTTCAGCTACGTACGAAAGGTACATCAGGAATACCTGCATGTCAGTCCCCACACAAGTAACCGAAAATGTATTAGATTTAATAAATAGTTTTTAAAGAATCTATCAGCTTCCTAGTAACTGAAACTGTTTGGAAGTATTTTTATTGTACTTACAGGGTGAGTTATGACGTTATCCCAGGGAGAACTTTGTATCGGCTAGCATTTTAAAATGGACTTTAATCTTTTTAAAAGCCAGATGCATTTTTATCTTGGGTGTAGTGGGGTTCATAGAGGCCTGTATTGTAGTAAAACACTGTTGAGACAAAGCCTGAAATTCCCTAGAGTTCCTAGAGTTGTCTTGAGTAAGAAGCATGTTTCACTTCTAAATCCTTCTGTGTAAGTAAAGATGGTCACCTTGCTGTGTAAACTGATGACTAGGGACAGCTGTTTTTCCAGACCTACAAATGTTCGTCTTGGCAAAGCGCAAGTACGAGCGCGGACATTACTGTAAACATGGCTTCAGAGCGACATTGTCTCCGCTCTTAAAGAATGAGGACAAGGCGCGTTTCCCAGGCTGGATTCGTTGAAGCTACGCTGAGAAATTGAGCGGTTTAGCTTTGTGGCATTTGGAAACCATCACGCGTGTGGCCTTAGAAAGACCTTGGGGGGGGATCTCCCTCAGATTGTAGTATGGAGACAGATTATGTCACAAATTCAGTACAATACATAGAGAAGCGAACCATGATACTTACGGAGGAGCATGGTTGTTTGTCCGTCATGGGGTTTACTTTTCCGGAAGCTTCTAAGTGTTTGAAACCTCAGCCTGGTAGCACAGGTAAGGGTGGTGTAGGCCACCCATTGTACCTGCCTCTACCTGCCAATTAATACTTAAATATTAAATCAAATTTAAACAACGGTACGACAGAGTAGGATTGTGTTGAAGCTGATTGCGCTCATATAGTCTAACGAGTGTGTGTGTGTGTGTGTTGAGGTGTGTACTAGACAAGGCCATTGTCTGTGTTTGCAGACCTGTATCAAACAAGCACTTACCAGCATTACCTGTGAGGACAGGGATTTTTCACCAAAAGGACACCTCCTCACATCCCAGGAAAGAGGCTTGCTGTTGTACCCTTGAGCGAGGAGTTTAACGTAACGCACAAAACGGACCAGTTACTCTGTGTGACCATGAAATTATGTGCAGCCATAAACCAGTGTAATGGAATTTTCACTGTAGATCAGCATGAACATCGTGAAATGAAAACGAGACTTCTAATTTGAGTCAGCGTCCCCCACGAAAGCGACCTGTTTCCTTAGAATGAAATTGGTGGGGGTTGGCACCAAATTCTAGGCCCCCTTCTGGGAGGGGGCGTGCCAGCCCCAGTTCCTGCAAAAGCGATTGCTTGGGCTCGCCCGTTCTCTGGCTGTGCCAAGGCGTATCCCTAACGGACTTGGCACTAATGTTTGACACACGGGCATGTGACTCCACAGAGAGGGTGCCTTTTCCTATACGTGCCGTCTCCCATGTTCAGGCTTATCGTCTTGGCTTCCCAAAGCCTCAACTCTCCCATCATTGCCTCCAACGCGTCCACATGGTGTGTTTATGGGGGAGGGGGGCATCCAGTGGCTGCCCAGATAAATCGAGCTGTCGTTGACAAATCGAGTGGAATTTGTCAAAATGGCAGAGCCGTCCACGGCTTCCACTGAAGGTTCAGCGCATGGCACACCTGCGTGACACCACGAGGCTCCACTGCAGTGTTATCAGTGATCATTATGTACCGTAAGCCACTGCAGAAGCACCACATCTTGTAAATGTGATTAGCGACAGTCTGTCCTTGGTTTCTCAGTAGTAGATATTTGGGTTTTTCCTTCACTGGTCACTGCAAATCAAAACTGTCTCAAACTGGCTGTTTATAAATTAAAATTCCTGTTTATCGCAGTGTGTTCCCCCATCCGTTAATTATTCATCGCTTTCAGCATTTATTCTGCATGCTGTATAAATATTTAAGAGGCCACTTATGGCTGAAACGTGTTCCTGAGAGCACTGCAGGGCCAGACAAGTCCGGCTAAGGCAACTAAAGCATCCAAACACACTCTGGCTTGTGTCTTCAGTTCCACCGAAAAACATTCTGTTTTTGCTTTTTTCCCCTTGAAATTCATGTCACGTCACTCAGTGGGCAGCATATTTATCTCACACCTCTAGGGTTGGGGGGACAAATCCCACCTCCTCTCTGGGTTTCCTCCCACAGCTCAGAGGCATGCAGTTAGGGGAACCGCTGACTGAGTTGCTTGTGGTGTGTACATACTTGTGCCCTGCAGTAGACTGGCACACCATCCTGGGTATAATCCTTCTTTGTGCCCCATGTCACTTTCGTCCAAAGTGACATATAAACAACGTAGATAGAATATTACAGGTATACAGCTGTCAAGGGGGCAGCTAGGCATAAGTGCAACTAGGCTGGACTTCCAATGAATGATCATTAGCAAGTGCAAGGTAGCACTGGAGCAAGAGCTATGCAATATGGTAAAAACATAGCAAGAACTTAATAAGAGAGCTATTCTAGTCAACGACAAAGTGCATGTAGTATTAATAGTTGTATTTCTACTAATTGTTAACAGGTGGAAAATTCAGGTTCAGAAATTTAAAAATTCACACCAAGATTTTATTTCAACAAAGCAGTTGAGTATTGTGATTCTGTTTCCCGAAGCCTTCTTAGTCTGGACTTGAACTTTCTTCACTTGAACTATCCACCTCTGGTCATATTTTCATTGATATCAAATAGAAATTAACGTATCACTCATAACAGAGTGTGAAACGGTGAATGCAAAAGGCAGTATAATGTCTCATACTGCATCATAGTCCGGGTGAAGAACATGGACCTGTTTGGATGCAGTTTGCTCCCTGATGCATCTTTCCATCCTGAGAGCGATGACCGGCCATGTGGATAATGTCTGGCATGCTGCCTGTGAGCCTGAGGGTAGCTTCTGGAGCGACAGATCCGGGAAGCATCGCTGATCACTTAAGGTGACTGAAGAAAAGCCATTTCAAGCACAGGCCTCGTCCCAGACCCCAGCATGTGAGTCAGAATGCTGCATGGCCCGTGAGCCACCTTTTAACCGCCACCGCGTCACATGACTGTCAGCCAGAATATCAGCTCCTCCCCCCAAAAAATGAGGGCAGCACATGTAGCTGATGAACAGCAAGGGCAAGCAGGGCATGGGAGGTGTCTGATAAAGGATGACCTTGCAAACCTCGCACCTCCCTGACTGCCGAGGCCAGGCTGGCTGAAATTGCACTCAGATAAGTGAGTGATCGAGGCTCCTCAATAAACTCGCGCTGACTCTGGGGCATGCAGATGCATATATCTTCATGCTGTGTGCAGCCTGCTCAGGAAGGGGAGGGGGGATTTGAAGTAGCCTCAGCCAGAGGCTTGGTCAGGGTGTGTAGGCCAGATGCAGCCTTGTGAGCCAATGGAGAATTTTTTTGAAGGTGTCTCACCGTTTTGACCTGGGTTTTAAACTTTAATTTGTTTTCCCCCAAGCCCGTCTCTTCCAATTACACCACTCTGCCCAGCACCACACACTGATAAGGGGTGCTAAATTGTTCTTGATTAAAATTTAATTGACTACAATAAAGCTAGCTGTCTGTGTCAGGCAGCTGGGCCGAGACAAACAGACAATTAAAGATGACAGGCCTTCACAGCAAGGTGATGTCGGGGAAGAAAACAGCCCCTCTGAAAATATCTTTCTTCCTTCAGACATTGAACTTGCGTACTTTAAAAGGTAAAGACTTTAAAGATTTAGGATCTAGTGGCTTAGTACTAACAGTATAAGAATAGTGTATTTTGTAGTAATGATGGTAGATTTACTTTGCTTTGAACAAAGGCCATTTAGAAGTACTTGTCTGATTTACACACACCCACATCATGTGACTCTCAGAAGAAAGTCACCCAGAAATTCATATTTTTAGCATGATTGGTTTGGCTTCCTACCTGGGAGAACTGGGATGGCAAGTGTTGAATATTTCCTGGGTTAGTCACTGTCTGTCTGACAGGGCGTGCGATCACACACCCCACCCTCAGAGCAATTAATATGGTTGTATTAATTGATAATCCCGGCAGTCTTAATATTACTGTGAGTCAGCAGGACGTGGAGTTAACCCTGGGACACAGGCAGGGGGCATTCACAGACGGGACGTGGATGGGCACGAACGGCAGGACGACAAATACTTACCACTGTGCGATGTTTGCAGCTAATCTGGCCGCAGCCTTGTCGCATAGGTTCATACGCACGCGGTCAGCGATGGATGCTGCGTCCTTCCGAAGAGCTGCCCAATGATTCCCGTTTCCCCGTGCCGTGTCGCGCGCCAGAGCTGGTCCGGAGAAGGGAGTGTCACTTTAAGAAATGAATGAAAAATTGAAGCAGTTTTTCTTTTGAGTAGTTAGCATACATCATTCCTCTGGGTCAGGGGCTCGCCCCCCCCCGTGCTGTCGCCATCATGTGCACAGACGTGCTGGCAGTCTGTGGTTATGAGACCATGAAATTAGTCATAACCCCCCCCAGCATTAAGCAGCAACACTTTTTTTGGGTCTCCCTTGTGGAGAGGCAGGCTTGGTTTCCTATTTCACCCATATGTATTGTATCATATCTGCGCTTCTGATCTTTGGCTTGTGTCTTTGTGTGCCTGTGTGTTTACATGTTCTCCTAACATTATCCTGACGTTTTTGTTGGCTTTAAAAAAAAAAAAAAAAAAAAAAAAAACATTGTGGGGACATCCAAATAGCTGTTTTTCAGTAAGAAAGAGATAAAGGTAAAAATAAAATGAGAAACAAATGATAAAATTACTACTGGCAAAACTGCTGTTCTGTTATCAACTTACATAATCTTTTACCGTTTTGCTGGGGTGGAGCTGGGAATTATAAATTCTATTTATGTTACAGATAATTCTTCCCATAATGTTCCCATAATGATGTGTAAACAAACATGTGTGTGTGTTCAGGATGTGGCTTAGAAGACACACGGAGGCTGCTCACTTGGAGACTCGTAAAGCGCTTCTTTTCTGAGCAGAATGTTTTTTGGGTGGCTGTAGCCGGAACAGTAGCTGCTTTGGTGAAAATGGCCACTCATACAAACGAGCGAGTGTTTGGAAGCATTCGACGGGCAGCGTGATGCACTCAGACAGCATCACCGCTGCCTCGGGGTAAAGCCCAGTGACAGACCTGAACCAGTGAGGATCCCACCAGTGATGAAGAGGGGGGAGGAGGGGGAAAGGTGAGGTCTGGGACCGTCTACAGTCACCTCCATCTACTGCTTTGTCTTTTGTTTGAGGGCTCTGAGGGCATACATCTCTGAGAAGGGAGATGCTGGTGTGGGAGGTGCCATTTGTGTGAATGGAGGGGTGTTGAGAGGCAACCTTGTGTCCTCGTGTTCCTGTAAACACGAGACTCTGCCGCCAGGGTGAGCTTCACAAATGAAATAAAAGAGACAGAATAGTAGGCCATCATTGTCCTGAAATACAGCGCTTGTCTACAGAACAAAAACAAAATCGCAGGCTTGTGTACCCCCAGGGAGTGCGTGCCTGGTACAGTCCACAATGGTACAGCCCATGGTGCAAACCACTCCTGAAGCTCTCCATGCTGCACTTTCCTTTGGGCAGCATTACTGGTCCTCATAATTATATTTCAGTGGCTGGCACATTTCAGTGCCCCCTCTCTGTTTCAGTGAGCCGTGGTCTGCTTAAGGCTGTGTGTGTGTATAGTGTAACGGGTTCTATATATCCACCATTCCATCGGGCACTGAACTCCAGCTGGCTCGGCGTGCTTGAGGTCTTGGTTCAAAGGACACAGGCGTGAGACAGGTTCATTACAGCCAGGTTCATTACAGCCAGGTTCATTACAGCCAGGTTCATTACAGTGGCACTCAATGGATGCCCTTATATTAGCTCGTCTCACAATAATTAAAGGGCGTCTGTGCTGTTACCGAAACTTGTGAACAGACCGATCTTGCAGCTCACACATCCATCAGACGTTATCCATTGTTTCTGACAGAAATGTATGCATACATTAACCTCTTTTGGGCTTATAATACTTCGGCCCAGGCCATCAGTAGACCATGCATAATTCATACACTCCTCCCCCTCCCCAGTTCCAAGGCCCCGAGGTTTAGCTGTCTACTGATGTGCCCAAGGACACTACAGTAACAGCACTGTTCCCAGTGGGACCAGTATGGTGGGTTATTATCCTGCACTGATGTCCCTGAAGCATATGAGAGGCTTTTGGTGCAGGTCACTGACTCAAGCAAACTGTCCTCTTTGTAATAAAGCACTACTGACCGACCAATGCAGGTTAAATGCCTTGGAGCTGCACCTCCTCTGGCAGAGAACTGCATCTCAATTGAATATGTTTGGCTGTATTAAATGAGGGAAGTATAAAACCGAAAGCTATGTAGAATAAAAACGATCATCATCATTATTATTATTATTATTAATTTTTGATAGACATCTAATGAACACACCACCACTTTGGACCTGTCCAATCCCAAGAATCTGGTGTTTAGCCAATATCTGGCACTCCATAAATAATTAACAGTCAATGCTGACAGAACGCAGGCAAAATGAGTCCAATTAGGGAGTTAATTAGAGGAGTCAAGTGGGCTCAGGTGATTGGTGGCACATGGGGATGTGGACAGACACACACACACACACACACATATACACATATATACACACACACATACACTCCATGAAAATGTTTCATCTAGTTATCCAGCACAAGGAGTCTGGAATCTGTCCTAACCAGCATAAGGTGCAGGGCTGGGGAACACCCTGGAAAGGATGCCAGTCCGCCGGAGGGCACATACACACATACATAATCACAATCACACAATGGCAGTTCAGCGATGCCAGTTAGCTTCATTGCATGCCTTCGGACTGTGCAGTAAACTGACTGGAATCTGTGCTTGACGCAAACCGCCAGCTCTGGAAGTGTGAGACAGCAGCGCTACAGACTGGTGCTACTGGTACAGCAAAACATAAGATAATAACAAATCAGCAAAAGGCGAATTATTCTACTTGTTGCTTTGGATTATCAATCCAGACTCTGAGAAATTGCTGTGGATATGTGATCAGCATGCAGAGCCATGAGGAAAGAAACAATGCGATCCTATCACCGGGGACCATGTGTAGTTTAGCCTGAGTTCTGTTTGGCATTTACTTCACAACAGCCCCGATGCCGATGGGAAGGTAAAACACACACGCACACATACACACACACACACACACACACACAATGAACTTTTTCATTACTGACTAAGATGGACAGATTGGGATTTTGGAAAAATGCCATCGTGGGGGTTGCGGTCGCTCGACTCCTTGCCTTGCAGTGTAATGGACGTGTGATTTAAACAGCTCCTTTGAAAGAAGCTTAGTCTTCTTTGAAGTTCACTGTTCACTTGTACTCAATGAGACCAACAAATTAATCTCTCTCTTCTCATGGAAGCTTTTCTACTAGTAAGAGTGAAATGTTCTGTACCGTTAGCATAAAGTGATTCTTAGCTGTAGAGAATTATTTTTGTCTTCCTCTTAAAAAAAGTGCTAAGAAACAGAAAAAGCAAGGAGTGAAACTGGCAACCAGATCTGCTGAAAATAAGCAGTATTTTGTGATTTATTTCCAGCTGTTTAGCGCAATGGGGACTGTCCGTTTAGATTAGCCCCAGGCTCAGCCTCAGCCACAGTCCCAGCCTGAGCCGCGGAGCCTGAGCCGCCAGCCTGCGCCTTTCTGTTCAGCCACGCGATGCCTGGCTACTAGCAAAAACTGTATGGAAACTGTGAGCTTTGGGTCCGGTGGCGGCTACTGCCATTGGCTGGCTCACAATCCACCCCTGCGTCCGATTGGCCGATGGTGTGAGCAGGAGAATCAATCAGCTGACTGGGAGCGTATGTAGGTCAGTGTGTAGCAATGTGAAAGCTGCTTGCTGTTCTTACCCCGTGAGCTGGCGGTGTGTAAATTGGCTCTGTTCCAGACCCTGTTAACCGCTTAGAGAAAAGCCTCAGCGGGGCTCGAAGTTTGAGGGGGGAGGGCAGGCAGAGGATTTTTTATTTTTTTTTCCCTGTGACTGATTCCTAGTTGTTATCCACAGCACGCTCTCCTCCCAGCAGATAAGCTGGAGAACTACTAATGGAAATGGTCTTTAAATGTTGGGTCCTGTTTTTCTGCTCAGTAGGTGAGTTTATTAGGCACACCTGCTTCCTTCAAACAGCCAGTCATGTGGATGCAGCTGAATACGTACAGCACACAGATTTACAGTGAGGCTAAATGATTTTAGACCAAGATTGATTGTTGGTGCCAGATTTGGTGGCTACAGAATCTCAAAGTCACCCCCTCCTTTTTACATGAAATGCCAACCTCAAGGGTCCAACAGCAGCACCTCTCCTAGGATTCCAACTGCCAGCTGCTATGTTACCTTGAGCCATAACCTGTGGACACTCACACAGATAGACACAGTTGGCTCTGTTTTCCCTTTCTGTCCCATAGTGGCTTTTAGAGCGTAAGGGCTACATGCGGGGGTCTATCACTAGAGCAGGAATCCTCTTAAAAGCAAACTGTCTGCCCCCAACAGGTCTAGGATGGTCATGTGACACCCTGAGGCCTAGCACTCTTCTAAGAACAGCTCTGGAAAAGGATGTCTGGACATTGGGGGTAGGGAGGAGGTGCAGCACCCAGCTCACACAACAGGTTTTTCCAGTTCTAAGTCTGCCGCTGGCCAGAATCTCCTGTTTCTGCGTAACAGCAGCTCACAGTCTCATGTGCAGTTGTTATCTGACCTGGCTCATGCACACTGTACACACACTGTACACACACTGCACATGCACACGCACACTGCACACGCACACTGACATAGAGAACAGGTGAGGGTGCTGCATGTTTTGTTTTTTTTGTTTTTTGGAGCCCTGGAGTAATTCTGAGGTTTCTGTGTGCTTCTTGGTTCCTGGAATAAACCCTCACCCTTTTCAGAAGGGGGGGGGGCATTCAGGGCCATCTGCGTACCCTAAAAGAAACGGGGTGGGGGGGATGTGTACTCAGCAATGAAGGGCAAACATATTCCCCATCTGGGGGGAGTTGCTTTTCCTGTTAAGCTCACTCGAAGTGCACTTCCGTTTTTGTTCCTGCGGTGTGTCCGTCCCACAGGGGGTGTGGCGCAGTGGGCGGGATCGCTGCGGGCGATGCGCAACAGCGCAGGTGTCTGCTGAGATTTGTTAAAGATTTGCTGCGGTATCGCATATCACTTTTGGAACCCATCGCTGTGCTGTCGGTAGGCTGAGGCCCAGGTCGTCTGAGCTGAGACCGCCCTGTCCTGTGGTTCAGACCGCGTCCAGCAGCGGCTGCTGGTAGGAATCAGGAACATCAGGGATCTTCCATTACGCGAACTTAGCAAGGAAATATGATGAGGAGGGAGGCAAAGCGCGAGTCACCGACAAGATCCCTCCACACTGATCAGCCACCACAGGCGAATGAACAGCAAAGCTGGAAAAATAAAGCCCAACAGAGTTTGGTTGTTGTGTGAACTCTGATTAAAGAGACATGATGTTTCGGGATGTGCCGGCCTCTGACCCGCAGTCACACCTTCGGCTTGTTTGCACAGCCGGAGCAGCCTGGCTTATCAAACCTCCCACTGAAGCACAGTAGCCGTCCTTTTCCTACGGGATTTGAACCTGCGACCTTTAGGCCACGAGTTCAGGGCCTTTACCAAATACGGCCTGCCGTCTGCCTCCCTGAACAGAGTCTACGGAATCCCCGCCCCCCCCATGACTAGTAAACCCATTCTTCTGGCTCAATGGAGCAATCAGAAATAAATCAGTTAACCACACAGACAAACACACCTCTGGCCACAAAGCTGTATGATGAAATTAAACAGGCCGCTCCATTTACGTGTGGCCTGCGTCCTCGGCATGTCTATTTTCTGTTGTTGTGCAGCCGACTATGGTGCTGGGACAAACGGGAATGTCCACGCTGCTTTTTGATGGGTCCTGAAAGGGAGGGAGATGAACATCGACAACCTGCCTCCCCTAAAATCACCAGGGCTGAGGAGGCAGTGGCACAGAGAATTCCAAAATCAGCCCCTGCATCTGCTGTAGTAGGATAAATACCCCCTACTCCCACCCCGTAGGCTATCAAAGCCCCCCAGGACCAACCCCAGCAAGCTCTCTGACTTATTCTGGTCTAACAAAGCAGTCACATGCTAAACAGAAAGGCTTTTGATGAATAGCGCTTTGACTTTTTATATGTAATGTAGATGAATGTTTTGTCTGATCGTCATCAAGGACTGCTCCCAATTGGCCTAGGAGCCGAATCCCTATCATGGTAATCTGCTATAATCTGCTAATTGGTTTATACCGAAAGATAACTGGAAACCGTTTGATGTCGCCGGGTAGTTTTGAATTCATTTGCAGTTTAGTAAATAAGAAAACTAATCAGAATTTCACAATATGAAAAATACCTGGAATCAGCTCTTCGCAAAATGAGTAGCAGCTAATAATGTGACCAGGTGTGCATCCCCCCCCCATCGTCCAGACCAAGCGGCAGGGTAAAGCAGGGTGGGGCTTTGGCAGCTGAGAGAGAAGGGACAATGGAGAACCAGGCCTCCGCCTGTGTCTCCTTGGGGATCGCTCCACTTCTCTCTTCGGGGGGATCCTGATGCAGGCTTTGTGTCAGTGTGTGTATGTGTGTGGGGGGGGCTGGGGTGTCACTGCCCCTGTGAAGGCTGTGTGTGTGTGTGTGTGTGTGTGTCTCCCAGTACAGTCTTAGGACAGTGAATAGAGCACTTGTGTTCAGACACTTCCCCCTTTGTCAGGAACTTGGCGTTCCCCAGAGATTGGCGGCAAAAAATTGAAACTGGCAGCGGTGGGAGCACTGGCAGCTCCTCGTAAAAACGCAGGGCCTGGACTCCCACGGACAGGCCTACTGTCATGTTGCTTTGCTTCAATTGGCTGATGGAGTCTGTGATGTCACAGGGTGTTCTTGAGGCCGGGTGGCATGTACCGTGGGCGTGGACGGATCAGTCAACACTATGATTAGATGTTACGGTGAATGCAATCTGCGCTGCTCAGTGCGATGCAGTGTTAGCAGGGTGTCTTTGGGGGGGGTGGGGGGGAGGGTTACTCAAGAAACTTTTACTGAAGGCACAATGACCAATAATGATCAGCAACAAAAACCAAAACTGCGAAACCCCTCCTGGCTCGTAAACCGAGTCTAGTATAGTTACTGCTCTTTTCAGTTATGTCCAAGTCCAAGTTGAACAGGAAGAATGAACCCACCTGAGCTTTGCAGTGTGAGCGGTGCTGACTGGGTAAGACGCACAAGACGACATCCATCTGTGTTTATACACAAAAATGGTACATGAGGTGTCAATCAAGCATATAACTCAAAGTACATAGTTTAATGTGGAGGTATATGCGTAACACGGGGAAATGTGCTCAGGTATAATACACCCTCAGAACCTTCCCCTCTACTCTTACGTCGTTCCAGGGCAGCTTTTGTGGCACCGCCCTCTGACGCTGTGAATCCCCAGCAGAATGAAGCTGACTTAGCAGCCGTGCGTCAGACCCGTCGCTTCACCTGGCAGTGCCTCTGCGATTAACGCTTTTAAGGCCCTGGGCTGCTTTTGGCGTGAGTCTGGAAGCTCGATTTCTACGTCCCGTAGCCGTGTTTACACCGTTACTATTTATGCACTGGGATTATGCTCCTAAAGTCAGGAGCCTGCGTGCATTCAACCTCGAGGAGCTCGCTGTGTCGGCGGTGCGGAGGTGCAGATGGGAGCGGACGTGCGAGACGTGTTCTGGAGGAGGAGCTCCTCTTCATTATCACTCTGCATGGTGTCTGGAAGCCCGCTGCCGGCTTGGCACGGCGCAGACAGCCGCGCCGACCGGTGTCACTCTCCCGGGGGCTGTCGGACGGGACTTCTGATTCGGCCACACGGCTGCTAGTGCTGTCCGTCTGCCAGGGTCTGCTATCATTCCCAATTTAAGACGATTATTCGGGGTAATTATCTTTCCCAGCATGCTCTTTGTTTGGCCCGGCTTCTCGATCTCGTTCAGTGTGACAGGAAAGTTGCCAAACATGCACCCCCACATACGTGTGTAATTAATTTATTAACAAATAATAGAAGGCAGTGAGGTGGTATAAATTCACAGACAAATGTGCATAATGCAAAGTACTAAAAAAGGGATGTTACTTATTAGTATTATTTTACTAATTCTAAGCCTGTGGGGCTTTTGGTGCCTGGATGTCTTTTCCCAGAGTGGCACCTCTGAGAATTGGCCCTTTAAATCCGTAAATGTTTGTTCGAATCTCAGGGAGACCTTACACTCCGATGGAAAAATAAGTCGTGGTAGCACCGCAATCTCACAGGCTGACTTTTGAGGGGAGTCACCCCCGACTTCTTTTAGCCTCTTCCTCTGAAAGCAAGAGGTGGGTGAATGTGTAAAGACGGGCTCCCCCTCTCCCCCAGGCGGGGGCTGGTGTTCGGAAAAGTGAAAATCATGCGATTCCCAGCTGACTTGGGGGTTGTTTCTCAATGTCTGGGGCCCCCTGCTCAAGAAGTACACAACCCCAACCACAGTGTTCACACCGCTACCCAGTCACTACACACACATACACAGATCTGTACTCATATCTTTGTGGGGAACGTTCATTCATTTCTATGGGCATAACCCTACTCCTAACAATGACGACCCAGCCCTAACCTTAACCATAAGTAACCAAATACAAGACTTTTGTCACTTTTACTTTTTTGATTGCAGTCACAGATTTGGTTTTTTTTTTGAATAAAATGGAGGTTTGTATCGTGGAACCAGAGAAATGTTCCCACAAGGTAAAAAGTGTCAGGTTCCACCACATTGTGGACAGACGCACACAAAGACACACACACGTGCGGCTGCAGTCTGTGACCTGGGGGGGCGGAGAAAGCTGGCTTAGGAACACGGCGGCATTGGCCGCGCTGTGACTCACGGTCAGGGCCATGCAGATGTGCAGCATGAAATGGGCCCACAAAGAATCTTCCGAGTATAATTAATATCATTAAGGCCTGACTTACAGGAAAGAGCCACACCTTGGTTATTATACATCTGATATGTGGGGTGCATTTTATCCCAGGGGAGGAATGGAAGGGCAGGGAGGGCAACTGCAGAACATTTCATACCCCCCCCCCCCCCCCTAAAGGAGAGTTGCTCTTGGCTTTCATCAGTCATGGCTGCCTTGAGCCACGTTTACTGCCTTCATGAACACCCCCCCCACCCCAGTGTGCCGGCTGGCTAGGAGGAATGTTATGATAAGGAGGGGACTGCCAGAGAACCGCTAACTACGATACGGGATAAAGACACCGGGGTGCACCTCGAAATGGAGGAGCGTACAAATGGGAGGCGGCGGCGGAGGGGGGGGGTGCGTGGGGTGGCACGAGAGGCACGAGCCACTGCAAAACAAACCCTGCATCCTGTTGCAAACGGCGGCTGAGCTCGACGCTGTGGTGGCAGCAGGACGCGTGTGTCACACGCACTCCAAGGTGACAGATTGCAGCAGTAGCTGGGTTTCTGAGGTTACGCAGACAGTACAGCCCAGGGCCAAGTTCCGCTGTCTGGCCACCCAGCCCACATTTAAAGTTTATTGTTTATTTTAAACATGCGATACCAAAAGTCCTCGTATCACAATCATTTGTCTTTCAGATACCCCTCAACAGCACTCATTAACAGAAACTCGCTTCATTTTCTTACTCCTTCTAATTGACTTTATGCAGATGATTTGCCTTTTCTACAAATATAGTAAATAGTCAATATTTAAAATTGCATTCTTTAAATATGGCATTTCTATGACCACTGAACTGTAGTGGCGTCTTAGCCATTGGCCATCTGCTTCTTAGCATCACCCAATAATGGCAGTCTTCTCTGTGCATGTACAATTGCCGGTGTGTCACCATGGCGCCGTAAGCCAGTTTGGCAACATGACTCTGGTCATGTGGGGTGACAGAAGGACTGCACATACAGGTTCACCCAATTCCACCCACTCCGGCCTGATTTAGCAGTCACCCCCGCCCATCTGTAATAAGACCGCACCACATTTCCAATGCCCTACCCAACACGCCACCGGCTCAGATCTCCAGGTGGCCACGTGTCCAACATGGGGAATCCAGTCCCGATTTGCAAGCGCTGACCTCGTTCTGGCAGCGGGGGTTTCTGGGAGTCCCAGACAGTCGCACGCAAGGAGGCCGGGCCGTCTGCTGAGAACTGTGCCAAAGGGCAGCGACTTCAGGAAAGTGGGCGCCGCCCAGACGGGGCGGAGCTCTTTACAGGACATTAAATATACCCCCTTCAACATGGGGACTGAAAACACAGTGGGGGCCCCACTGCTAATGGATGCCAGATGTGGCATGCAGCAATGTAAAGGGGGAAGTCAAGAATGACCCAAAAGATATGTACAAACAGTCCGTGGTAACCCAGGGGCTACAGCCATGTTGGAGGAACCCTGGGATATTTGTGAGTGGAAAGAGGGGCGGGTTTATTAAAATTTAATTTCTCTACTGTTTTTCTGTGGTTGGAGCAGAATCCTAGTGGACCCTCCAAATAAGTGAGTTCTGGTCCAAAAGCCTGGCTCTGCAGCACTGTGTGAAGTATGGTCCAGCACTGAGAGTGGGGTTGGCGTGAAAGACCTGCTTAGTCCAAATCCTGGTCCTTGGTTGTGCCCCTGTGTCATTTACAAATGTAGCATTTCAACCTTAAACAGGCGGTCAGCAATGTGATCTTAGGAACTAATCAGCCAAAGGTCAGGTCTGGCTGTAAAATGAATTATATATATGTTTTCCTTGCTAGATACGATAATACACGGCAACCTTTTTAACGCCCATTGATATGCCTCAATGTCAAAACAAACAATATTCTATCCTGAAACCGCAAGAGTGTCTCCTAAGTTTATGACATAAATAAAAAGGAGCTGCAGTCCAGATTTTGTGCTGGAGGTCTGCCGATGTTTCAGATGGGCTACAAAGTGATCCTGGCTAACGCAGCCTGTATCAGGAGGGACTGTTGCTGAAAGAGGATCAAGGCAGTCGACGCGCCTGTGTCACGCGTAAAATGAGCCTTTGATGTCACTGCTGGTTCTTAAAGCAAGGCCAGGCGATACCAGCATGGAATAATGCATTCAGGCTCTCAGCAGACAGTTCCCGCAAACCCATAACCAGTTTTGACACCTCATTACTTAAGTAATTCCGCTGAAGTGCCTCGCTGGAGAAGTACCAAAGGCGAGTGCCTTCAAGGAAGTGAAACTAGCAGGCTTCTGGTGACAAGTCCTTAGTTTCTTTACTATCTGCTACTCTTCTAGGGTGGCAGACAGAGAAGGCTGCTCACAAGTGGCTGGCCTTGCAAAAGATTCTGCCATTTTTTTCTGATTAAGGTACAAAATATGTTGGATGTCTTGGTTTGTTTGCATTTAAGGCCTAGTTCCAGACTTTGTCTGGAGGTCCGGGTTCTGCATTTACCATTCCAGTAACACGGTTCTACAACATATTGTCACCATCAAGATCCTCATTGTTCCTTGCAGAATTAGACTTGCTTTACTTACATGGGTTCTACTTTAAGTAATACTAAATCAACTGTAGTCACATGACTATGAATTGGGAAATGATGGGTATGATGAAATGGCACCGACATGAGGCCCAGCCCCCCGAAGCCCCTCAGTTTCGACGAGAGGAGCCACTACTTGACCTCAGTGTTACGTCCAGCTCGTGACGCGGCAGAAGAAGCCCATGGGCCCAGTGATCAAAAAAAAAAAAGAAAAAGAAATGGCTTTTATCTACGAGTCCAGACCGAGTGGTGCTCCTCTGTATCTTCTCCTCCCTCTGCTAACAAGTGATTTGACCCCCCCTGCACCAGGACAGGGTGTCCCTGAAAGAGCCCAAGCTGTGAGTTCAGCCCACCCCCCTCCCCCTTTCTTTATCCTGACAGCTGATGAGTCCCTGGCAGAGCCCAGGCCCCTCCCGGATTATAAAGCAATTTGTTTATCTCTGGGCTGTTGATATGAGCGTGGCCAGGCGGGGGTGTGTTGGAGGTGTGGTGGTGATTGACAGGGACCGGAGCCAATGGGGCGTGCTTGGCCTTGGTGAGGGTGGGGATGATGTTCAGCAAAGCTGTGCTTTACATGGCATTCGTCTGTTATGTGATATCATCCCGTGAAGCTTTTTATGCATAAATGAACGTCAGACCAGCATTGCTGTCCTTAACCACCAGCATGTGCCACCTTTGACCTATTCATGTAAGTGGCCTGGTCCTGAACATCTGACCACTTCTGGATTAATTCTTACACACTCCTACAATAATTATGTTAGTATGAAAAGTCACCTATGACATGTGCCTTTGAGGTCAATTTTTGTAAACCCATGTTCTCCGCTGGCTTCAGTATTAGCTGAGGATCACCCTCCCGTGCGTCCTCATCAGACTCCAGTTCAAGCCAGTAGGACAGGATGGCACTGCCTTTAAATGTTTATTTCTTTTATTTTTAATGCTGTGTGCTCAAAATCCCCTGGTTAATCTGTTTGGAGAGTATCCTGCAGGTCTCTATGCACAGGGAGATGTTTACTGCTTGATTTTTTTATGGACTTTTGTTACCTGGGATTAAGCAGCCCATGCAGAGGTATGGCAGGCTGTGCTGATGCCCAGTGTGACGTGTAACAGGCAGAGGACCCCAAGTCCTTTCGCCTCCTGCCTCCAAGGTTGTCAGCTCAGCTGGCACGAGACATTCCCAGCTACTTTCCTGGAAGCTGAGCTTTTTTAATATGTATTGCGCTCCATCTTATTGCCGTTTCTGCTCTCCCTTGGACTTTCCGTGACTTACAAAGAATGTGCATTAAAAGTGACCCAGGGTAGTGCCATGTGGCTGTGTGGAAGGTTCCGGTTCCTTTACTTGGGGGCCTCCTGCGATCTGTGTTAAAAACAGCCCTGAGTCGCCATGGCCGCCGTTTCACTCATCTGTGGAGATCTGCCTCTCGACAGCCACGACTGCCCCCCAGGTATTGCTGCAGCAGTATTCGTTAGAGGGGGGTCTCCTCCCAAAGCGCACAGACCTCACGGCTCACAGGGCCGCTAGTTAAGGATTTCGGCTGAGCCGGCGAACAGAAAGGGCACCTTCACACCCGCTACATGGGCCGTTTCGTCCCGGCCCCTCGGTCGGTCACCTGGGCAGCCTCTCTGCCTCGTTCTGGATTTTTTCCATGCAAATACATGGAAATGCGAGGAGTATTCCTTCCGACCCGATTTGCACAATCCTCCATATTTATATACTCAATTATGTATTCTTTGTTCACAGCCGACGCTAGAATCTGCAATTTTGCATATAGATTTTCCATGTATTAAAATGGCATGCTTCGTGCTCAAAAGAGGCTGCTTTGTGGAGGAGTGGAGCCTTTCAGTCAGTCATCTTGCCCGCTGAGGATTCAGTCCTTGTCAGACGAGTCCTGTACTCCTTATATAGCTCATGTGGCGGTTCCGCCCGTGAGCTTCCCCCCGTTCCAGTGCCTTAAGGGCCCATTTGGCCGACGCACCCAGCGCTCCTCCCAAACTTGAGTTATGGAGGAGCTCCAGCCGCAGCTGGTTGGCTTTGTTAGCCCAGTGCTCCGGCCCCGTCACCTCGGCGACCTTCGATGCATCGCGAGGGCTGCGACTAAGCCCTCCTTTTTGAGTCATCTCCCCTTTTTTTGTTTTTTTTTTGTGAGCCTGGTTGCCACTCCACTCATGTGGCTGCCCGCATCACCGGTCTGCCACACGGTCACCCTGCCTGCGCTTCGTCTGGGGGCCTTGTATAGTAGCAAGCTGGCCTCTTTAGCAACACAATGAAATGAAATGATGCCAGGTGGTCACGGTGGTCCTGATGACCCCCTCCAACCCCTCCCCCCATCCAGGTGTGTAGGGTACAGAGCCTTTACTGGAAAGCACTGCACTCCCCTCCCCACCCCACCCAGTCATCTAGCTTTGGCAGTATGGAGACGCTCCGGTCAGCGAGGCACAGTCGTTCCTGTTTGAAAGGAATGGAATGTTCCCTCGCTCGCTCCAAAACTCACAGCAGCTGGGAATGAGGCGGCCTCGTAAGGTCGCTTTAAAAATAACCGCTCCTCAGCCGTATCGCCGCCCTGGCTGCCGTTTATTTATACGCCACGCGTTGCGTGCTGGCGGCGAGCGGCCCGCTGGTGAGCGCCGGGAGCACATCTGCGCTGCAGCGTGACGCGTGCGGCTTGTGTTGTTGTTTTGGTCCCCCCAAGCTCCTCCCCTCCCCCCCCCGCCCCCGCGGTCGGCGTGTTTACAGCTCGCTCTGGGCTTGACCGCTTGCTATAATCATTAACGTCCGTCTCAGGCTGTGACGGGAGGTTCTGATTAAAACTTAACTGCTTCTCATTATCAGTCGTGCTTACGTAACCATCAGGCGGTAGCACCGTGTCGCCAGCGCCTGACGGGTCGGCTTAAGCCGCAAGCCTATGGGCCGGTGAATTCTGAGTGGCTGGCCAGCCGTGGTGCCCCACAACTGAATTAGGGTCCCCTCATCTTGACTGGCATGGCTCACCCTCAAGCTGTTTGCCTGACAGAGGGGGCGAGACGCCCTTTTACCCCATGGGGTCGAGCGGGAGAGACGCGGCCTTGGCAGCAGACGCAGTGACTCCCGCAGGAAGCACCTGATGCCACCCTGCCCTGTCCAGCTAGCATCCGCTGCGATGCAAATGTCACCAACATGCAAGGGAAAGAGCTCAGGCCACATCATGTTAAATCTGACATCTTGATTTACAAAAAAAGTCTGCAGGTACTAGGGCACCTGGACCGGTTCCATGGAGTACCCCAACTTAACCCAAGTCCAGCTGTAACTTAACAAGCATAACCGGAACCTCATCTTTATGCATATCTATAAATATGCTTTATTACGGGTCCATACACCAGCAGTGCTAGATTCCTGTTGTTTTTGTACTGATTATTACACTGGTATACAGTGACTTTGGTGCCAGCGATGTCTGAAGGGTTTCATATTAAGTTTATCGTGCTGATTAATAATATGACTTTGGTTTTGCCAGATTGTCTCTAGTTTCTGAGATATTTAATAGTTAATTAGTTAATGCAACGCGTTTGAAAAGCATTCAGAATTGCAAGAATATTTTTATTCTAGTTACAACTAGTAAGTAAACAGTCTAACATCATACAAAAAAGAAATTCAAAATATCTAACAGTGACAGGAAAAATGTATGATTTGATTAATAAAATATTAGTTATTAATTATTAATGTCAATGCTTCAAAAAAAACACTGTTTATGTGATTTCCTTTTATGTGTGTCATCAGGACAATCACGTTGGAGACTCCAACAGTAGTCTGCCATCATGTGTATGTCCTATCTGCCTTGATATCTCTCCTCGATCACCTTCATAGCCTGGTAGAACCTCTCACCGTGTTCCTCACTTAAGTCTCCAAGGTTATCTGGAAATCTGTTTAAATGGCTATGGAGATGCATCTTATTAAGTACTTATTAAGACAGAACTTTTTGAATATAAACCAAGACTGGGTTGACAAACTTATACTGTGGCTGACTTCTTTCCACTGCAAATTCATAGTTGAATTCTGGCTTCAAAAAGTCACTTTTACAGCATTGTAGGCCTACAAATTGAAATACAAAATAATTATATGGGATATTTCATTACCTAAGACACTGTTAAAGAGTCAAAAGACAGACCAAAAGCTACTGCATTTATCACACACAAGTCGCAGTAAAGGTAAAAGTAATGTGACTTTTGAATTCAGCACCCTCAAAATACCCTAAATCCATTCAAAAATCCTTGGCACCTGAAAAAAAATTTGTAGACCTGTATTATTTTTTTCCATCCAAAATTCTCTAAAAGAATTTCTGAGTGCCAAATGGTCTAACCTGCAAGTATGAATGTGTGTAATATCAGGGGGAGATTTAGTTTATAGCTATTTTTATACACCACTACCTATCATGAAAATAAATATCCTGCGACATTTATTTTTACACTCCCCTACCGATGACAGCTGACTTCACGCGTTTCGTTTATATGCATGTTGTGCTTATTTGTTGCATTGTTGCACGAGTCATGCCTTAAATGTCGTGGCCGTGGGCTCGTGGGCAGCCTCTCCGCTATGCAACCTGCAGAAGTACGGTGCAGCGGATTGTATATTTAGTATATGGGACAACAGTAAAGTTCAAGTCACTGAATTTCATCTTTAGCTAGCAGATACAGCCTGAAACAGTGTGTGCTGGGGTCCACAGTATAAGGGCACATTCAGCACTTTGGGTATCGGGTGATCTCTGGGAGGAAAGGGGGTGAAGAAGAGATGAATGACCTAAAGACTGCTTTGACCCTGTCGACTTTCTGTCAGCGGACCGGAATCGGAATCCCAGATCGCCGGCGTGAGGTGTGTTGACAGTTGGCTAAGTGAAAGCAGATAACCTCCAACCTTAAATAAGCAGGCAGTGAAGCCCTGTGTATTTTTACAGTACCGAAAGGAAACAGACAAAGTGGGACGGTGAGCGTTCAGCTGAGGCAGGACAAGTGGCCGCCCGCCGCCGCTTCGTCGCTCACGGCCTCCACCTCCAAGGTCTTGCTGGGAAGGTATCTGAGTGCTGCTGGGGTCGACATGATCGTTCGTGGAAACGGGCAGCTGCATCTCACTCTGCCAAACGGCTGACAAGGGCCAAGGACCCTTGCACAATCGGTCGGCCAACCCCTCCCCCAACTCAGTCTAGAATTAAAAAAAAAAAAAAGAAAACAGAGGAAAGTTGGTGGATTTGGTGCTGCGGCGGCTGACAGTGATGAATTGGTACCACATGTTGCTGTCAGACAAACGGACCTCTGTATTTGCAGCCCAGCTGCCACCTCTCGTAACGACGCTGGGAGTCTCCCAGAAGCACAGCGAATTAGACGAAACTGCTCACCAGCCCGGGACTGACCGCATGGCAATAACAGCCCGTTCGTCCCCAGGGAGGAAGGAGCTGGAATGAAGTATATAATCATTTCAGGTAGACTGTACAACGGCGACTTTATGAATCGGCCCTCCTGGCTTTAGGAGCTTGTTTTTCTCAATGGACCTGGGACCGGCCCGGGAGGAAAGGCCATTGTAAGTCAGCCGCTGCCGCAGGGCATGCTGGGCTGCCTTCCAACAGCAACAAGAGTGTCCCCTCCCGCATCTCTACCCGATCCATTTACCCCCCAAGTGGGGAAGTGGGTGTCTCCCTTTGCTATGAATCCTGCTCCTTTCACTGCGGCCGGCTCTGCCCTCCGTTGCAGAATCTGTTGCTAATTAAATGTATGTGTTTTAAAGTTTGTTTTTAAGTGCGGAAGGCACCTATGAGAGCGGTGATGTCACCCTACCTCGGATGCCGGCTCATGTAAACAGCAGTCTCTGAGGCCCCCGTCATTAGTTTACTGCGGGCCGCCAGTACTGCAGCCTCCTGGGGACTCAGCGGGGCGTGTCGCCATTATGAGCCACGCTGTTTAATCGCAGAGTGTCTCTTTAGGACTGGTGGGGGTTGCGTTATTTTTGGAAGCCACTTCAGCACGTACGGGTAGTGCACAGTGAAATGAGAAAGGGTAGCAGGTTTTTTTTTTTTTTTTTTAAAAAAACTGCGTAAAATATGTTTGAGATCACAAGTTTGTGAAGGTGACAGTTTTATGGTAAGGGCTGACTTCATCGCCGGGCTCCTGCGTGCACGGCGGGAGGGGCGGTCTGCCTCCCATCTGTCCCTGTGTGCTTCCCAAACCGCTCTCAGGCTGACGGGAGGAGACAGAGCCAACCCTGTGACACAATCTGCTCCGAAAGTGAGGTGCAGTCAGTGCGGTAGGCTCTGTGGCCCGTCATGGAACAGGACATTCTCTCCTCCCGACGGGGTGCACCGGGGTCAGCTGCAGTTCACGGGGGCGGGGCGAGCCACGCTGAAAGACTGCAGACTCTCTTTTGGCCCCCTCCCCCCCGGATGGAGGTAACGAGGCAGGCTAGCCCTCCACACCTCCCCTCTCTGTAATGCTGCGTACGGAATGTGCAGCTTGAGAAGAGCGGGGGAGGATGTAAAGCGTGTTGATTTAAGTGCTGTGCGTGAGGGTCCTCCCTTCACAAAAAAGCGCATGCGGTTGCTGAGGGGCCTCCTTGTCCCTGAGCAGTGCATGCTGGGATGCAGGGAGTGCTCCATCTGCCTTCAGGCCCAGACCCTCATCAGAGACACACGTCGGCACAAAGGCTCCCCTCGTGTTTGTTTGAGTCCAGCTTTCTGTAACATTGCCTACCGACCCCCATATTGAGTGTCCTGTTCAGGTTACGGTCCCCTGTAAAGACGTGTGGCCTCTGCCAAAGGCCAAGGCGCAGGCCTGCAGGTACCTCTGTCCGTAGGCGAAGAGCAGTCAGTAGGCTCACTCTGAACTGAACAACGATGGGACAGGGGATCACTTAGCTGTCCCAGCCGCAGCCGCGATAGATGAGGTGCCATTTCTGGGTAACAGGCTTTAGAATGCAGTGAGATGCTGCTTTGATGTTACAGTTTGGCAACTCCTTTGTTGAGGTGCGGGTTTGGGGATTCCAGACCTCCAGACCTCCAGCACTTAGAGCAGTACCATGCAGTGTGTTTCAGCTTGGGGTGACCGAGTTATTCAGGGTCACTTGTCAGTTCATTTTGCCTTGGACTGGGTCAGAGGTCAGACACGGGGTGACTTAAACCCTTAACCTTTTGCATTCCTCCCACCCCCAACAGTCTGAACAAGACGTGGATAAAATCATCGCCTTTGTTGACTGCACTGGTCAGAAATGACCCTGGTCACTTTCCAATGAAAATTCTCTTTTTAAACAATGTTTAAATATCAAGCAGATATCCATTTTTCATAACCAGTATGGGCAGATGGTGATTTTGAAGCCTAAAATTCACAGTGTTATTAGGCTGTGAGGGAGTTGCCAGAAGAAATCTACATGAACACAGGGAGAACATGCATGTTCAGCTCCTAGTCAAGAAAGGAAAAGAACCCACAAACCACATGTAAGGCCACAGCACAACTTACTGAGCTACAGCACCCCTCCCTAATGATAAAAACATATGAAGCGTTTGCAGGTGCAAGACATCTAAGTTACTCTAAAGATGAAGCCTATGATTAAGATCTCGAGAGGTGCAAGCAGAAGGAATGAATATGACTTTTCTCTCTCTCTTCTGCTGCAGAATTCCATCCGGCACAACCTTTCCCTCCACAGTCGCTTCATCCGGGTCCAAAATGAGGGCACCGGTAAGAGCTCCTGGTGGATGATCAATCCAGAGGGCGGTAAGGGAGGCAAGGCCCCTCGCCGGCGTGCCGTCTCCATGGACAACAGCAACAAGTACACCAAAAGCCGCGGCCGTGCCGCCAAGAAGAAGGCCGCCCTGCAGGTGACCCAGGACGGGGTGGCTGAGAGCCCATCTGGCATCTCGAAGTGGCCCAACAGCCCCACATCGCGCAGCAGCGACGAGCTGGATGCCTGGACTGACTTCCGCTCACGTACCAACTCAAACGCCAGTACCGTCAGCAGCCGGCTGTCGCCCATCCTGGCGAACCCTGGGCTGGATGAAGTGCCTGACGACGAGCCTCCCCTCTCACCCATGATGTATTCAAGCCCTGGCAGCCTGTCCCCGTCGGCTGGCAAGCCTTGCCCCACCGAGCTCCCTCGACTGGCTGACATGGCGGGCACCATGAACCTCAACGACGGCCTTGGTGATGGCCTCATGGACGACCTCCTAGACAACCTGACCCCGTCCCAGCAGCCATCCCCGGGAAGCGGCAGCAGCAGTGGCAGCGGATCAGGGGGTGGGGCAGTCACCCAGAGGAGCTCGGGGTTCACATTTGGGGCTAAAGGGCTAGGCAATGGGCTAGGCTCGCCAGCGGCCAGCAGCTACACAAACTCCATCTTCGGGCCGTCCCTGCCATCCTCAATGGCCAGCCTGCGCCAGCCTCCCATGCAGACCATCCAGGAGAACAAGCAGACCACCTTCTCTTGCATCTCCCACTTCGGAAACCACACGCTCCAGGATCTGCTGAGCTCGGAGTCGCACAGCCACAGCGACGTCATGATGACACAGTCGGACCCACTCATGTCACAGGCCAGCGCCGCCGTGTCGTCGCAGGGTGCCCGCCGCAGCATCATGCTGCGCAGCGACCCCATGATGTCGTTCGCCGCCTCCCAGTCTAACCAGGGTAGCCCCATCAGCCACAGTAGCCTGCTTCACCCCCAGAACCAGGCGCAGAGCACCTTGCTGACAGAGGGGCAGGCCGGCCTTGCCGCCTCCATCAGTGGGGGCCTCGGGCTGGCTGGGGAGCCCAACAGCCTCTCGTCCATTAAACACCAGCTTCAGTCGCCCAGCAGCAATGTATCTATGCAAATGAACTCATCAGACTCTGCCCTGTACTCAAGCCTGAACAGTGGTGGGATCTGCCCCCCGACGACAGGCCAGGACCGTTTCCCCAGCGACCTGGACTTGGACATGTTCAACGGCAGCCTGGACTGCGACATGGACACCATCATCCGCAATGATCTGATGGACGCCGATGGCCTGGACTTCAACTTTGACTCGCTCATCTCCACCCAGAACACGTCCAACTTGAGTGTGGGTGGCTTCGCGAACCCTAATCAGAGCTCCCAGAGCTGGGTGCCTGGATGAAGGGCAGTTAGCTTCAAGGGGCAGAAAGGGGCAACGGGGGTAAGTCTGCGCTATCCCTTTTTTCCAGTAATCCTTCAGTTGTTCATTGAGCTGCTTCCTGCACTGACAGATATTTGTGCAACAGGAGTGGAAACGTTGTGTAACCCTGATCAGGCACCATTTAAATGGTTATAATAGAGATGATTATATGTGCTTTTAAAAAGCAAATGGCAAATTAACTGGAAAAGAGGCCACAGAATTGATTTCACTGAAAGGTCTTTCTCTTGCTTCTGATTTCAGGTCTCTGCTGTGCATGTGAAGACCCAACATGATCTCCTTTGCCAAACCAGCTGTCAGCATGATGTGGGTACAGTTTACAGATCACAAACTCACAAAACGGCGACGCAAACCCCCATTTCCACAGGAACCAGTACACAAAATTAAGACGACAACTGCTTCAGCATCTCACACCTTTCCCTGCAGGAGCCTAAAAATGGACTCATTTCAAAATTATGCAATCTTGTTTGGAAATGTAAACTTATACATACATATTGGAAAACTATAGCTTTTTTAAGAGTGAAACAACCTTGCCAGTATATTGTAGCCACTCACAATCCAATAATTTCTGGAAAAAAATGGAAAAAAAAAAATAAGTGTGGTGTTATCTAATACAGTGGTTTCTGGGATGTTTTCATAATTTTCTTGAACTTTATCTCAGCGATTATAATGTTAAATGTTTCCACTGGCCGTGTTTTTATTGCCATTCACCAGATGCATCAAAGCCTTGGTTTGACCAGCTAGGAAACGTATGTGGCTTCCCAGCGCCTGACTGATCTTACCCTTGACGCGAGAGCCTGCTCAAGCTCTGTTTCACTTTAGTTCAAATTGCTGGGCAACTTTGTGTTCTGCCTAAAATAAGCCTTGACATTGTTTAAAATCCTCCCATTTAATTTGCATAATCCAAGCTGAAGATTAAGGTTATATCAGTTGTGTCTGTGATGAAGTCGTTTGGCAAGGGAACCCCTTGGGGGGGTGGGGGGAGGTGGTAAGGATATAAATACATGTAGCCAAAACAAGTTCTTGCATTGTGCAAGGTTTCCACACACCGTTTTGGGTGCTAAACAAACAGTGTTCAAGTCTGTTTCTGCAGGCTACGTCGTTTTCCAGTGCAAAGTAGCCCTGAACTTTAAAACGAATCAAAATGTAAAACAAAAAACAGTTATGTAATATATATTAGATGACTATATGGTAGCATTGCTGGTGGGAAAAATACCTTGAAGCCAACTTACTGAGATGTTGAAATAAGCTATCTTGTATATTGCCAAATGACTTGAACATTTAGGAGATGCAGGCGGGGGAAAAAAAAAATCATAAAAGTTCGGCCTGTTGCCATTGCTGGAAATGGAGGGGTAATTAAATATGCAACTGAACTCCCGGTCAGGGTGCTGCGATCCGAGTTTCTGTCACAGGCACGTGCTTCTGGCGTGCATATGACAGGCTTAGCTCCAGCCTCTGCAGAGAAGTCGAACCGAAGGCATGGAGGCCGGCCAGCCAGACATCCAGTCCATGGGCAGGCTGTATACTCACATGCACTCAATGCCTCCCATCTCTAAGGAATGCACACAGGGGGACTCCAGACTTCATCCCTTTGCAAGTGCACAGCAGAAACCACTGACAGTCATTGCTTTCTTAACTCCCTTATCTGTGCAGGATTCCCCGTGTGTCTCGCCATTATGAGCAGTACACACTCCTGTCCACACGATTTCACATGGTAAACTTACTTTATTGTGCTAGATGCGTATGAAAAATCTTAATGTACTGTTAGTACCCAGCTTTTAATTTTTAGGCTAGCAATCATAGACAGTGGCACATGGAGGCTGAGAGATGAGAAAAGCGAGTGATAAAAATTATGCATATTTTCCAATTTCAGTTATTGTGTTAAAAATGATGGCCGCCACTAAAGCTGCAACACAGAAGCGCTGTAAAGGCACTTGAGGGCTGAGCGGTCACTATTTTGTGTCTCCAGGTATAAACAGTGGCATTTCCTTGCTCTGTAAGCTAGTGTAATGCGTGCTCATTAAAATGAACGGGGGCCAGGCAGTGCAATCCAATGCCGAGTACACAATTTGCTCCACTCCAGCTGTGCTCACACTCCAGCCTGTGGACCCCCACCCAGACACTCTCTGAGTCATTGCTGAACCCTCCCCACACCCCAGCACCACTGATCATCTTGGCTAAGGCTGGCAGCGAACAGCTAGGAGTCATCATGTGGCGCACACTGGTTATTCTGATCTAACTTTTGACTCACAGCTAGCCGGCCCCTCCCCCCATTCTCATGTTGGCTAGGCCAGATTTCGCAGGGGTGGGGTGGGAGAAAGCAGCCATGACCACCTGTTCGACTCTAAAGACGAGCCCACGCTAAGGCCTGCGCCGGCGCCCACAGAACCATTCACGCGCTTCGCCTCTGAAAGTGCTTTGGAATAGCTGCATAGCTACTGTTTATGCCATGCAAATAGCTAGAGTGCCCCGCCGCTTCATTACCGTACTGTTCTGCCCCCTCAGTGACTGTGAAGTGTGGCTTGAGCTTTACGTTGCTTAAAAAAAAGAATGGCAAAATAAGACCTTTTGCCCCAGTTGAGATGTATCTGTCAACCAGTTCAAGAAAAACTTAGCAATCTCTCAAACAAATGCACTTTCTTCGTGTCCCTACACAAACACAATGGCAGCTCCCACAGTTGACACTGGGCTTGCGTAACAGGCATGGCGCTGGGTCCTGATGCAGATCTCTGGTGCTCAGAACAAGCCACCAATAATGTGTCTTATTTTGGAATAGAGCACTTCTTGGCTAAAAACTGGCAACTAGTCATTCCCTCACAAACATCAGCACCATGTGTGTGTATATGTGTCTGTTTGCTATTGGGTTGGAGGGTAGCGTAAACAAGTCAAGTCTGGAGACAAAGCAGCTGAGCAAGTACCACCCCAAGCTCATCCAACTGGCTGCCTTTCTGCTGAGAAGGAGTGGCCAAGTATGAGCACTGCCCTAACCTCTTCCAGTTGGTGCAGATTATTAAAACATGAAGGCACATTCTAGAACTTTCTTCTCATAAAAAATAAGTTCAATACAGATTCAATGTGATTCTGAAGCTGTCTGAAGCCCTTGAACAGGTGCTCAACATTTGCACTCTTACTGTTTCCATGGGGTTGGAAGCCATTTCTTTCAGGAGTCACACCCCCCATGAAAATCCAGATCACAGCACCACCATTAACAGGAAACTCGGTCTAATGTTATGCTGAAACCCTTCTCCTGTATTAGATATCTTGTAGTGTTTGCTTCTCTACTTGATGTTAGTGAGTATTTTCCTGTGTATACCATTTTGAACTGTAATCTAGTTTGTATAAGAAATGGTTTGCATGTAAATGAAGCTCAGTGATGTTCAACAGTGTCTGTTTCAGAGTCATTTCTTTCCATTTGCTGTGGATTTGATTTGTTTTGAAAAACCAACCTGCATTTAGCTCCTGAAGCTCTGAATAATGTGGCGGCCATGCTGCCTCTCTCTCCCTCACTCCCACTGCCCATATTGACACCACATGTTTGGCGGGAAGCCCCTCCCCCACATCAAGGAAAGTGTTCCTGTTGCCTACATGACTGGACTTAGTAAATCATTGTTGTAGATCCATGGCATATAGTAGCATGGCACGCAGTAGAAACAGTGAGACATCATTAATGAACATTAATGAACAAAACGTCATGAAATCTCTTTGGTCTTCATAGTCACATCCGTGAACTTGCACAACCAGTCGTGTTTATGAATAGTCCATACTAAGCAACCCAAACACAGTCTAACGCAGCGCACATTGCCATGATAACAGACCCAGAGTGGGAGAAGGGCAGAAGCCCTTGGGGTGTTTCTTCACAAGCCATTAGCCCAGCGCTAGAGACAAATTTGATAAGGATCCCGGCCTGCGATTGGTGCCTCAGCTCCCAGGAGGATCCCTATCCCCTGTCCTACTGAGCAGCTTCTGAACCTCACTTTAAGTGTGTCCAGCTGTTAATGGACACACAGTGGAAGGTTCTGGATAGAGGCATAAGGGAAAATGTTTCTTTCCATGAGTGGATATAGGTTCGTGGCTCTGAGGGCTTCCAGGCATGTCCATGGTCAGTCACCGCATGCAGTTGAAGGTCGTCTCTTCCAAGTTTACCACCTTTACACTTTACGTTTGGAAAAGAAATAATCCGCATGAGAAAATATACTCCAGTGGTTTACAGCAATGGTTTACACTAACTGTCATGCAGTTAACTGCTGAAACAGCAACAGCAGTGTCATAGCAGGGCGTTGCGTCACTGCTAGCATCCGCAGCAGGCTCATATATTTTACATCTGCCTGGAACTGGAGTGACGTAATGCTATTCCCCCTAGAGAAACATCATCATTTGTTGTGGTAAGATACTGTATTGTGAGCCCCATGTGGCATGTCCCATAAGTGTTGTAGGCAGAAGGATTTGGTGACTGGGATGGTAATGGCATATGGTTTAAGTCATTTTAATGCTCATCAGACCATTGCTGCCCAATGAATGGGACCATTGTGGTGCTGGAAGATTCCACTCCCATCAGAGTAAAGACCCTTCAGCGAGGGATGAATATGATCACTCAGAATGGCCTTGTGTTAGCATCTACCTTGCATAAGAAAGGACCGATTGCAAAAAAATAAGAAATAAAAACATGCCAGGAAAATGCACCCTACACCATAACAGAGCCTCCAGACCCCATCGCTGTGGGAAACAGGCTCTCCATCCCATAAGCTTCTTTTGGCATGTGCCAAACATGCACTCATCTGTTGGTTGGGAGCAGGGTGAAAGATGACTCATCTGACCATATGACTTTTTCCCCCACTGCTCAGCAGACCACTGCCTTTGTTCTCTGGACCACTTTACTCAGTGGATTTTTGGGTATAATAAAGGGTTGTATACAGTTCCTGAAAGACTGTATACTTATACCTTAAGTCAAAATTTGCAGAAAGAGACTTGCTTATCCATGTTACATTGCATCTTGGAGCAATGCACAGACATCATGGTGGAGGAGTATGTGTTCTTGTCCACAGTTGCCGCTGATAATGCCTCTCCCTGAGCCAAACGCATTAGTAACCGCTCCTCACAGACTGTGTCATCCTTATTGATGCACCGGGCAAAGTTGCCAAATCAGCAGGCAGTTGGGCCTGTCCAGCATTTTTATACACCACCTGGGTTCTTGCTAGCCATTTGCCACATTGCCCCTGGCGATTAAAATGCAAATGTGGGGAGTTTGTTTCTCAACCGTTTCAACTCACAATCCCGACCATAGCAGTTCTTTTTTGCGTTACACTACATATGTGTTGGTGATACACTGTTTACTTTCCAAGTTTTCTTGAAAACATTCTATTAACAGCACAACCTTCACTTGGAGAAGCCAGATGACACTTCTGATGGGTCGCTCCCGAATGAGTCAGCTCTAAGGGCTGCCTCTTTTAAGTGAAAGTCTGAACAATGTGAGCCAATTTCAATCCATGCATTCTAGATTTGATACTAACTTGTTCATGCTATACGTGGTCTCTCTAATGCAATTAAGAACTACATGGTGCATTTGGGAAATTCATATGCGAGAAAGGAAAAAAACATGCAGAAAAAAAATGTGTTCAACCAATGGGAACATTTCTAGACAATGCCAGGCTTCTTGTTTACATGCATGTAGTATCACAGCCTCACAAATCTGACCTTTTTGCATCCATACAAGACATCCTGCTTTCAGTGTGAGAATGATTTTGTGGCAAATACATTTTATGCATGGCTAAGAAAACTACTGTACAGTTAGCCACAGTGGCTAATACTTCTGAAAGGTTAGAAAGAATCCTGCACCACCCTAAGAATGATGAAACATTAATTGCCTAATTAACTCTCCAGCTACATCTGTGGGGGAGTGCCTCTTTTCAACATACCTCATTTATTTGAGTGTTTATTTTGGCAACAACTACCCGTTAACATAAAAACCGCGATGGAGCGGTTTATGCTCCGCTACGTTAACCTCAAGAATGCGAGCATCCTGTTAGGCCAAGTGATAACTTACCGATCATATTAACCCCAGGAGAACTACAGCCAACCAATAACCGATAAGCTGAGAAAAGAGAAGAAGCATAAGAAGCTTCCAAAATGATTCAAGTAATATAAAATGCATCCCTGTCATCCTCTCTGCCAGTACTTGCAGCATAAGAAGTGTGACATGGCCCTTCTTATGCTGTGAGTACTGCCACGGAGGACAGCAGGAAAGCAATTTATATTACTTGAATTGTTTTGGAAGCCGTCGTCATTGATCACCTACAATTTTACAGGATAATGCATTCACTTAAAAAAAGTTTCAAAGGTAACATTTGCACGTGGCCCATTAGTCATCTCTGTGGTCAGGCTGATAGAGTCCAGCCAATTGTGCAAGGCAGAACACTGAACCACAGGACGTGGGAGGGTGAAGATGATCCAGCAATCTGCAATCTTTGCAATCTGTGCTGAGTGGGTGACACAGCATAATGAGAAATCTATGATTTAACCTCTCCTCAAGCATCCGAAAAAGAATTCCCACTTCGCCCATTTGTCCAGCAGCTTTCCTCCCATTCCACACTGTCTCTGAAGACAGACTATGCCAGCTAGACCCCGCTCCTTAGGACACTGCCGGGTGACACGCACCGTTGCTATCTGCTGATTGGTCGGCTCTGCGGGGTCTGCACGGAAACATACTGAATGTTCCCACCCACCATCTCACAGGACCAGAGGCAGGATTCTGAGTATTTATGCAGGATGTGTCACTCTGTTCTTCTCCACCTGTTAAAATGAGGCTCTCCCGCTTTTAAAAAATAAATGGAAAAGCAGCCTCCAATATCTTTGTGAAGGAGGCTCCACAGAAGGCCTATCACAAGAATCCACAGTGATCTGATGAGTCACCTGGCCCCTGCAGAACGCAGGAGGGGACCCATGACGCAAGGAACACAGGCTGCCTGAATAAACACAGAATGCTCTATGGGTTTTAGGGCTCGTTCCCACTATCCACGATGCACTTTTCATCAACGTGTGGGTTCTGCGATTCGCTAGAACATCATGTATTGGATTGAAAGCAATGTATGATGTTCCCACTAATGCGTTGTAGTGTAAAATGGATACAAACGCATTCCAAAGTGCATTTTCTTACTACCTCTTTTTCCCCACAAATACTAAGCAGAATCATATACAATCATAGAAATGTGTAATGCAATACAACATTAAAAACCTTAAAGACATTAAAGACACACAAGACACGTGGACAAGCGTGAGATGAAAATCCAGAGAAACATATGCGGAAAAATAAGAAAATGCATTATGACGCGTTGGGCTTTTAATTGCATTTTTTGTCTTCCCTAGTATGAACGTAACCTTAAAGAATGAACCTTTTTTTAACCTTTACAGGTAACTAATCAACCTCCGCCTGGCACACCCACCTACTTATCCCATATAATTGTCCACCAAAGAGGTAGTTGAATTTTTATTAAATTAAAAACTTCCAAGTAATAATAATTCATTAATGATTTAAATCCATTAATGTGTCTTAAAGATTCGTAATGATGGCTGCTGTTTGTTAGAGAGGGTCACAGGCCTCAGTGGTCATGACAAGCTAATGTTACTGTGAAGCAGTGAAATGCAGAATCTAATGATCCAGAAGACGTGTAGATGACATCAGGGCCTTCCCACTTTGCCTATTGTCACAGCTACAAGATCCAGACAAGCGAGAAGAGAGGCTACATGCTGACGCCATCTTAATGAAGGCCAATGTGGCAGCTGTTCATAATTTGTAACCTTACCTGGGGTTTGTGAACAAAAAAAAAGACCCTTTTCCAAACAGGTCAATGGTACAGCTCCAAATCTAAAGCTCAAACGAATAGTGGAAGCTTTTGTGATACCAATGTGAGCGAATCAGACTCGTTCCTCTGCATAATTCTACCACAAGTAACACTTTCTTCTTTGACTGTCAGACTGAAATAACATGGTAATGTTCAACTCCCTTAGCCATAACCCGCCAATTACGGGGAATGGGGCAGCCCAGCATCCACTCATCTGTCCAGAATGAGGCGCCACCAGAGGAAAGCATGAACTGACTACCCAAGCTTCATGAATCTACACGAGTTACTCCTCCAATGAAAGTCAGGCAATTGAGATCCACACAATAAATAAGCCAGGCTACACAAGTGGCCTCAACTAATGGATACTGTGACTGGTGTGTATACGTGCGCATATGCATGTAGTGACCACTTTACTAGTCATACCTAGCTAGTAGGGCTGTGTCTTGGCAAGAAACTGGCAATACGATACATATCATGATACATATTGCAAGATAATACGATATTGTAAGCAAGGCGACATTGTGACTTTTTAAATCTAATTTTAAGGAAATTGTCATAGTATAAAGAACACACCACCATATGCGTAAAATCTGCAAAAAGAAAGGCAATCAGAACAGTGAGATCGGCATTTGCATTTATCACAGTCCCCATGATGTAGTATTACATTTTTTGTACCTTCTTTATTTTGGATGCCAAAATGAGGCCAAAATGAGTTCTGTGGAGCTGGTCTAATGTTACAAGTCAGCTAGGTTTGCTAATGCTAATGTTAGCAGTGTGTCCTTATGCTAAGGCAAATGTTAGCAGTGTGTCCTTATGCTAATGCTAATGTTAGCAGTGTGTCCTTATGCTAATGCTAATGTTAGCAGTGTGTCCTTATGTTACTTCCTGTCTCAGATAAGGTACCTTCAATGTACAAAAACAATGAAATGTCATTTGGAGTAAGCCTCCCAAGTTAAGGATAAAACTATAAAAAGAGTAACACGTAGGGGCTATAAGTACAGGTAAGATACATAATAAGATAAAATATAAGTCAAGGGAAGTGATGCTACGATTATATAATTCCTTGAATATATAATCCACCTAGAATATCATGTGCAGGTTTGGTCACCATACCTTAAAAAGGACATTGCTGCCTTGGAAAAGGAGCAACGTAGGGCTACAAGAATGATTCCTGGTCTTAGAGGAATGTCTTATGAGGAGAGGTTAGCTGAGCTGAATCTGT
>JAODJW010000108.1:855945-873470 GCA_026777045.1 Hyperopisus bebe
CTTCCTACTAGTGTAGCGCAAGCTAAAACCCTGGGTTCCTTTAAATCAGAGCTAGATAAGATTTTAACAACTCTGAGATTTTAACAACTCTTGACCAGAGAAATGGTCCCCACAACATTAAAATCACAGGTTTTTAATCATATTGTGGGGGATATTTGGTCCCCACAATGTAATATAAACCTAATCCACACTCACACATACCATTGGATAAACAGTTTGCAAAGCAAAATTAGCAGAGAAAGTTACTTCTGAGTATAAGCATCACATGCATTCAGACAGGAAATTTTATACAACAGGGTGAACACATGTACACATGTGTTACTTCACGACTACTGAAACTCTCTACTAGAAAGATTACTAGCTTGTACTGACAAACCACTGCACATGCTTCAAAAGGTGGCAGCAGATCTGGTATCAATCAGCCAAAATTCTCTCCCCTCCTTATCTCTCTTCATTGACGCCCTACAGGCGCTCACATCAAGTTCAAGTCCTTGGTGCTGGCTTTGAGAGCCATTAATGGACAGGCACCTATCGCCATCAAAAAGCTCCTTAAGACCTCTGTCCCATCTCACCCTCTCCGGTCAGCAGAGCAACCCTGCTTGGAGCTCCACCCACCACATGAGAACTGTCACTCCAGATGGTTCTCACGTGTGGTTCCCTGATAGTGGAATGAGCTGCCGAACCACGTCTGGTCTCCACATTCTTAAGACCCTTCTGTTCCCTGAATGTTCTTAATGTTGCACTTTCTGGTCATTGAATAGTAGCCTTATTAGGTTCTTGCTATATTTGAGAAATGTTGTACAGCTCTTGCTCCAATATTGATTACACTTGTACCTGGGCATTTACTTGAAGCTCAGCTTAGCTGTACTTATGGTTAGTCAACTCTATAACAGCACATATGTTTGTTAACATGCTATTTGTCTTGTACGTATCTTTGAACAAAAGCATCTGCTAAATAAAAATTAATGTAAATGTATAAAACAGAGTAGCTTGCTCCCTTTTAATAAACTATGATCTGCTCACGGCTGAGCCAATCCTGTTCAATAAATATCGATCTTGATCTATACCTACACCTGCTGGGCTGTTTTACAGTCAATTCACTGTTATCTGCAGAAGATTTTGAGGAACTCTGGTTAGCCTCGGTAGTTAAGGGTTTCTAAGACAACTGCACAGCAAAACATTCACAAGACAGGCATCACGTCTAATCATTCAGAAAAGGACACTTTGGCAGACACGTCCCTCCATGATTCGTTCAGCTTCACCAGCCTGAAAACACAACCCTGTCACCACAGATAATACAAAGGAAAAGGCAACTCCCCCATGAAAAAAAATGGTTCATGCCATTACTTCCCTACCATACAAAGCAGATTTCATTTACACATTCCCTTTTCTGGTTTCTGTCCAATACTGTTTGCATGTTCATGCAGTGATATGTACTTTAACCCATAGTGAAGGGTCAACAAACACAAAAATTCCGTAAAGTTTGTCCAGGTATGCTTGACACGAGATCATAAAAAAACACAGCATCCTGTTCCATGTAGTCCAACCAGTGTAATATAGCAAAAACACGGTATTTCAAAAAAGTCACTGACAATGTTAACAATATATATTCAGTCTAAAAATCAAGCATACAAAACAGAACTGAATTAAAATAAGCTACGGTATATACCCTAAAGTAGCATCTTCAAAATGTATGTAGGATGTTGAATATGCTCTTTAAGGGACCTGCAGACCATTCTTTTCTATATTTGCTAGTCTACTAAAGGCCAATACTTCGGGTAGCAGCCATTACTGAGTCATTTTACTTTTATAATTTAATTTAATTTTATTTTATTTGCTACCATAGAAAAAATATTGATTGATTGATTAATCAGATCAGGAACCATATCTGTGCAGATGCACCTGCTTTCAATAGCTCACCTGCTCAGACATTTACTTTGTATGGTAGTTACTTGTATATAACAAGCACTAACAAGCACACTAAGTATACAAAAGTATACAATCACATTACAAAACCACAAAAAAGCATTCACTGCTTACAGAGCATTCAGAGCTGAATTGGAATTCACAGACATGAATTTTCTGCCCTTTCAGAGGATACACATCTTTCTGAACAAGTTTATTTTCTTTATTCAACCAACTGGCACAATGAAGACACACCCCCAACTAAGTTAATTCCCAGCTGATGGCTCACGTCCCCTTGTCATCAGTTTTTATGTGACACACACGTCATTTGTCAACGGAGAACCAGCTAACAGATGAGAAGGCCTTGCGGTCTCGCCATACCTAGTCCCAGCTGCCTCTTTACATGGACAGCTTTTGACGCAGTGACTCAGGTGCCAAAGATGAATGGCATGAGATCATGAGCATGTGCTGGGGAGCATTAAGGAGGGGGTGGGGAGGGGTAAAATAAATCAATGAAAGGAATGAGCATCAGAAATGTTGCACTTCACAGGAAGAAGATCTTAGAATGATCTGAACCTAAAATCATCAGTGCATAGCTCCTGGAGAACTACATGGTGAAAGGTGGACTACAGTATCTCCTTCCCCCAGTCACACACGGCATAACTAGTCTCCTCTTCCACACAGCTCACCCTCTGATTGTGTGAGGCCCGTGCAGATATGCATTTTTAACAAGCAACAGATTAAATTATTCATGCCCCGCCAGCGAGACGCCCAGCGCTGGCGACATTGAGGCTTCTGCGGGGCTAGCGCAGTGAAGAATTCACCAGCTTCCACTCCTCCTCTCCACACCCCCAGCTGACCCCTTCACCATTAGTGCCTCTGATGGAGAACTTCAAGGTCACTGTTTTTTATGGAGCATTTCGCCTAGCATTGACAGTTGGTGGATTGGCGGGGGGCACAGCAGCCACACCCCCTCAGGGGATTAGTAAATGACAGGCTATGCTGCTGGGCCGGTACAAAGCCTGTCCCCAAACCAATAAAGACACCAGAGAAACGCCTCTTTCTGTAACCGACAGGGCGCCAGAGAGCTTAAATGTGGAACATAAATTTTGCTCCAGCTTACTGCGGGGTAAAAGTGTGTGCTGTGGCGGATGGGGGAAGGGTTGCTGAAATAAGGGCAATGCTGGACTGTTTATTTTCATTTCTCTCTTTCCTTGTCCCCAATTTCATCTGCTCCCCAAATGTAGGCCTAGTCATTTCCCCGCCGAGCTCCACCATCATTAAGGTGACACTGATCTCCCACATAATCGGAGGTAGAAGCATTGACCACACCCCCATTAAGTGAAGATGACTTGTGGCAAACTGTGACCTGCCAGTTTCTAATATTGCCTCCATAAATGCATTTCCTACATACCATAATAAAACCAAAACACCAAACAGCATTTATAAAACATTACCGATTTCAACTACTTCCTATCATCAGAGTAACAGCAACGGTGAATTTGTCAGCCGTCACTTAGATGTTTACATTTTAGCCATGACAGGTGACACTTACACATCACAGAAGAGACACAAGGGCCATCCCTGCGTGACTCTGGTGATGGAATTACTGCAGACGTCTGTCTGCTCCATACACTCCTCTTCAGGAGCGGGATCATGTTGCTCAGAGGCCTGCGGTAAGAACAAAACACAAATACGACGCAATGGCCACATGTTATTTATGCCATATCACTGAGCAATCGATACCTGTTGGCCAGGTGCTTGTGTGCCAACAGAAACCATGTGTGCAAAACCTCATAAATTCAAGCACACCAGGACAGATCAGTAATAACCCACAGGTTCAGCATCAAGAGCGTAGGACATTAATTGAGAGGCAAACGGTAAAGGTAGTACAGCACACCGGACAATAAGTACCGTCACTCATGACCAAAAAGTCAACAGCCATGTGCAACCATTATGAGTTACTGTAAACTTCACTTTCTTGCACCGTATATACAACGTAATAGCACGAGGCAATATAGGACAACTCTAAATGTATGCCTTTTAATCATCGATAACAGCAGCAATCTGACCCGTGACCAGACACTGATGATGTCACCTAGCAGACGTCACTAAAAGGGGGCTCTGGTGGCAGAGGCAATCAAGGCCAAACCACTAGAATCATTATGTTCCATGCCCTGGATCACAAACGGCTCAGACCGCAAAAATGGCTGAGTCATACACACTGCAGGCGCAGTCACGTTACACGGGGCAGCGGTAAAAAGCACTTGCCGGTTCAATAGGAAGGTGTCGAACAGGAAGATCACAAAACCCAGCGCTCAGAATGACATGCGCTGGGGAGGGTGGGGGGAGCATACCGCGGTAACACGCCGATCAACTGGCAGCATACTACCGCTTGAGCAACGGTGTTTAGTGACTAATCCAGCACACGCCCATAATTGAAGAAACAAGGTGTACAACAGGGTGTTTCAATGGGCAAACCAAACGCATTTCAGGCAGTCTCAGAGGTCCATCCATAGCTCCATTGTGCTTGCAAAAAGGCATTGTCTTGGAGTAACTTAGTCGCCCTGTCACCAGCTATGCGTTTGTCTTTTTATGTACGGTGAAACCGGTCGGGCGTGTTTGTGAAAGGTGTGGGCAGATGGACAGTAAAAATGAAGTCTTTTTATAGACACATTAATGAATGGTGTCTGACACACCTCACAAACTGAGGTGTGGAAAGACGGAGACTCATATTTAAAAAATACAACCCATTTTTTTGCAAAATTTCTGAAGAACGTTAGTGGATTTCAGTGTAACTAGAATGTAATTCAGTTGGGAGCAGGCGTGTCACCGGTCACGAGCTGCATCAGTGTCACATGACTCTCCTCTCTCAGCCTCCAATCGGCTCAAAACTGAGACAAAGGCAGATATCACTTTACAGGTCATATAAAGCATAAGTGTATTTTACATTCCAGCACATTCAATGCATTGTCTCGGCAAACACCACCTGTGGGCAGGTTTAGGAAAGTAAGATTTTTAACTAATAACATCACTGAAATTATGTGCACTGCCGGCAGGCTAACTTACCTCACATACTAAATGTTTATCAAACAGACATCATTTACATAACTACAACTGAAATTTTGTAAACATCCTTAAGACTTTCCAGAGGTCATTTTTTCATGCACTGGCTTATTGTTTCTTTATAATCCTTTCTGAAAAATACCTGTACAGCATAACAGCCTAAGGGAACCTCCCTGTAAAAATAGGCTCCGTTACAGGGTTCCGTTCCAATGACCCTTTCCCGCCGTTCCCACGGAAACCATGCAGATTACACCCGCCGGCCGTGTCGTCCGTCACTGACGAGCTGTTATTCTTGTTTCCACATTACAAGTTGCCGCCGCCTCGCTCTCTGCTTGGCTGATCATAGCCTGCTGCTCTCACGGATGCTCTGCAGGGATCAATTGCAGTGCCCTTCACTATGTACGTGACAAGCAGCTGCGATTGTCAGGTGTGCAGATGACAACGAATAGTATGCATTTTGAGGAGAACGTCTCAAAGGCTTCAGCTGGCAATGCAGAAGGAATAAAGACCATTTCTCTTCAACATCAATTTGTGTGAAAAAGACTTATTCATGCAACTATTTTAATGCCTTTCTCTTCTTGCATTCTAAAGGGTACATTATGTCAAGCTCTATATTTCTTGAGACAAAATACCTACATTTCGTAGTCAATGTTTCTACTAAAGATCTTAATATCTGGTGTAAAATTCAGCTATTTGCAACAGAACACAGCATTTCGTGATTAGGGCACAAATATCCTTCTTTGTCCCGAATTGTGGTTGATCGTCACTCTTTCACTCTGCCATATTAATCTGCTACGAGAACCCAAGCATAGAGCCGGGAGCAGCTTAGCTTATTCTAGAACCTAGATCTGAGAGTTATTACTCATGTCTGCGTGAATAATTTATCAGGCTCAACAACCTCTGAAAGTCCAGCTCACGTGCAGGAAAGCCAGCATCAAACATCATTCCCGGACTCCAGTCTCAAAGAAAAGAACAGAATGACTTCTGCTCCAGTATATCCTAATCATCCTCTTCTCCTTAGAGCAAAAAGGTGCTGAAGAAAACATCACATGTGTAGGTAGCATGAATGTGAATGCATTTCAATTCATCTTCACATCTTGACATGCCCTTTACTTAAACATTTCAATGCCCTTCTTCACTATATCGATTCTTTAGATTTTCTCCATGCATATTTTCAGAAAATTCAGCAGTTCAGTTACACATAGAATTCATTTTTTTTTTTTAGATAACCCATATATCCAGTTTTTGACAACACATATTATGCACAAATCCTGACAGTATATGTATGTACAAATAGAACAGAATGATTTTGTTCTTTTTCTGTTCTTTTATGCTTTGTTTAGGACTGCCAAATAAAAGAAGTATCAAATAAATTAAGGAATTTATGGAAACAATCCAGGCCAGATACATCCCATGCCGAGTGCCACAGAAAAAATTATTAGAGATGTCATGCAAGCTTGTTTTCACTAGTGACCAGAAATATGCTTTTAAATATGAATATTATATATATTTTTTTTTGCATGTTCCTTTTCCCATTTTTGAGCATTATATAGCAGTCTGTGGACTATGATGCACCCAAGAAGCCCTGATTTTCACCTTAATTCAATGGTAGCCTGTACGTCATGAGGCTTATGACTGTCCACCAGGGGATGGTTGCTAGGGAGACACACCATCTTGAAGGAGGGCGATAGCTTGTGTGAGCACATATTTATTCAAGTGAGGGATCATTTTGTAGCACAGCAGTACGTTTGTTTGTACTTCAGTTGTCTTCATTAACATCCCCACAAATGTATTAAGACAACAGATAAACATTTATGACTACAGGAGGCACATCATTCAGTTAGGGAAAAAAAATGTCCCAGCTCTGTTTCCCCTCCCTTAGTGACAATGAAATTACAGCAACCGTCTGCATGCACTCATTGGTGGAAAGCACCTTGTTGATGTCTTCTGATTGGATATGGCCATGTGACAATATGAGCCAATGACTATCCTTGTATCTAAGAGAATGGAGCTTGTAGAGCTATTTAAATCCAACTAGAGAGGCTCAAAATGGTTCATACATTTTACTTTTTAAAATGTGGAAGGTAGGGTGGGGGTTGATAGAGAACATTTTGTAAGAACATTCACCTAACCAGTATGTGGTGTAGTGTTCAACATGCACATCTTAGTCAACCAAAAAGTTCTACTGTAAACTCAACTAACCACACCAGTTTCATGCTTAACTCTCCAAAGCTGTTCATGAACAGTGGCAAAAATATCTATATAGCACACCATCTTGGCACCTGTAACTTTGCCTTTCACATTGAGGCAGCTGCAGGGAAACCAGATGGACCTTTGCAAAACCCTACGAGCTTGATGAGGTTTGTCATCCATCAGAAATCCCAATGTCAGGTTGTGCAAAGGACTGTGAAGTTCTTGGTGTGTGTGTGTGTGTCTGGCCACGTTACACTTCTGATGCATCGTCACCGTTTCATCTTCTGCAGTGGTGTTTACATGGCCAGACTGCTTTTCAGTTTGTCAGGTGTCCTTTTAACAAATGTATGTCGGATGAAAGACCTACCATTTCATGGGCCACCTATTTCAATTCAACACGAAGAAAGAGAAGTGTGTTTTGATCAATGGCCTCTAGGTCAGTTGAGATATTGGCAGTATTCCTAATCTATCATAAAAAAGAGGTCAGTCAACCATTGTAAAATGGTATGTCAGATGGAAAAGTTCACCCAGAGTATTCAAAATTGGTTAAATTTAAAGAGTGAAACAGCTGCTCTATCCAGTGTTTTTTCCTCTTTTTGGAACACAGAGTGACCTCTTGTGGTATGGAGTTCTAGGTCAACTTTAATTCAGCAAAAAAATAAGCTATTGCTGTTTTGAGAAGCTAAAGGACTGGGCCCCAGAAGGATTAGCCAATACTGTCTAATACCCTTTAAAAGTACTTAATATCAGCCATATTCCAGACCACTTATCCAGTACAGCAGTGTTTCCCAATCCGGTCCTCAGGGACCCCCCCAGACAGTCCACATTTTTGGGGGAGCTGGGAGGGAGAAAAATGCAGACTGTCTAGCAGGGAGCTCGGAGGGAGCAAAAACATGGAACGACTGGGTCCCCGAGGACCAGATTGGGAAACACTGCAGTACAGGATCACAGTGAGCCTAAAACCTACCTCAGGAAGAACAGCATGTGAGGCCAGGACACCCTGGATGGGATGCCAGTCCATTGCACACCATGGGCAATTTATCATCACAAATTAACTTATGAGTATATTTTTTTGACTGTAAGCGAAAACCGGGAGTAATCCCATAGAAACACAGGCACGTCATTCAAGGCGCACACACACTTTTCTCAGTAATAGAGCTGAATGTTTTACCAAAGCAGTCGGGGGGGGGGGGGGGTATCCCCCTTTTTACAAAGTGTAGCATGCCAGTCTGGGCACAGCAGGGAAGTATGGGAAGGCTAGAGGAAGGATTCAAACTCCCAACCCTGGAAACGAGAGTGCTACCCATTCAGCCACTGTGCTGTCCTAGAATACAGATTATCCAGTGCCATAAACATTCCAAATAAAAATGTGATTTTTAAACAATGCTGAAAACACCTGTTTGTAAAAATTAACCACAACTAAAATTAACCCTCACTTAAAATGTTTTTTCTAATTCTGATCTTTTATTCAATACTTTTCATTAATAATTTTGTTTTTTGAATGAATACATAGGCTTTAAATAATCCACTGGCAACTGCTGATTAGATCCACATAATGTCACAGTAAAACTCCCTTTATTTGTCCGGGTGACACACAGTCAGCCATCATTTTTTGACATGCTGCACTAAGTATATTTCATTTAATTATATACTGAAGGATCAAGTTCAGAGAACTGAGAAGAAGCTGGATTCATAGAAGGCACGCAGCAAAACACTGGTCGTTCACTGCTGCATCAATGAAGCAGAGTGTCAGGAAAAGAGGTGGGGAAAATGGATGAAAGATTTAAGCCAAAGGCAGAAAACAGAGTGTCCAACAGGTTTTTACTTCATGACAGCATTATCTTTATCGTGATATGCCCGTTATATTTCATAGCACAAAAATTCAGAGGGCAATGAACTTTGCCCTCTGGACAAAAACTGGCTAACATCAAGCATGTTCTCATGCAAGACGTTAGCTAAGTTGTGCATGGTTTGCTGAATGTCGGCAGTTTACCTCACTATTTTCCCTACTCACTGAAAGCTGCTTCCGCTCAGCTTTCAAACAGCCCTTTGTTGCCCTTGACGCACCCCCACTTTCCCCCACCTTGCAAGAAAACCCACCCGTGATTCATCATCTATAATGAACTACCACCCATTTCCTAACTCCTCCTTTTCCCTTTTAAAACAAACAGAACAGTGTATATAAACAAGTTTTTATGTTCTAGATAAAGGCAAATTTACTGACTTTAAGGCTTTCTTCCTGAGTCCCTTTTTAGCTCCACCAGCTTAGCACTGAGCTATTAAGAGAAAAATTGTGCATAGAAAGTAGCCAGTAGCTGGCAAAGGAGGTACACTATGAGATTTATTCCACCAAGGTCCTCCAAACTGCATTGTAGCCTGTTCCATTCAAAGTAATGAAACACAAATCAATCCACCCTAGCTAGAGGACAGCCTATATATTCCCACAGTCTGTCTGAAGGAATTAAACTGAATCAAGGTTGCTGGCCAAACTTTCCACCATGAACAAAGTACTTAAGTGGAACTAACTTGTCAAATAACCTCTTTAATGACTAATCACTGCAGATTCCAGTATTTCATTTAAATTATTGAATGGCCTGTTCTACCTGGAGAGCTGTGGGAAGACCTCTTTACAGTAGTGTGCAAACGAGTAGATCTTCTCAGGCTAATTTCACCAAACTGGAGATCAAACACTCTCCCCCCCCCCCCCCCCCTTGTGCATCATATAGGTTTGGAATATTATAATTTTCCTTTAATTTAAATCTAAAATTTTAGCTTCTAAGTTGCCCTTAAATTGTATTACATGTGGTTGCTATTTAAATACCTCTGTATTCGATTAACGATATCAATTACCAACCTCTTTACTATCACCATGTATTTTTGTTACGCGAAATATATTTTTATATCCTGCATATAAATGGTGTCTGCCTTCAATAATGAACTTACCAGCTAATTTGATACATATGTACAGTCAAATATTTGACAAAATGTGAGATTTTGCGTTTTGGCGCTCAAATAATGGAGATGCACGTGACCACCCGCCAGCTCCTAAAGAAATCACTCAGGGAGCAACTCCCTATTTCTACAAGCTGAAAGCCTTTGAAATGCTGAACGTTCACTATCACGGTAAATTATATTTATATGGCTATTGACATTTTTATGAAGTGGGCTATGCCCGTGCTTACTGTCACACTACATACCATAAATAAACTCACCTCTTCCACGACAGTCAAATCTGTTCACTGGTCGCCAAGACGCGATGAAACAAGTGACGTCACTGGCTCTGTATCACGTGACACAATTGCTTGCAAATCGGTGACCAGTTAACTAGTGCGTTCCGTCTCTAATTGGCTTGTATGGTGACTTTGTACACATACTTTAATTGTGTCTTATTAGTTTTTCATTTCTTAAATAAAACTGGGAGTGCGGAGTTGTTCAAAAATTCAAGGTAAGGTAGCTTACGTTCTGCTCTCCCAGGGGAGCTATTTACTATGTCCGTCTAACTTGTTAGTATGCATTTTGCGTGTCTCTTTTTTAACTAACGGTATGGATTTTACAACATTTTCGAAATGACAGCTAATGCTAAATGCAAGCCATAATGTAATGTTTAGAATGTTATTAGTTTGTATAGCAGTATTATGGTTATGTGACTAAAGGCGGTTTTTGAGCACTTGTTATCATGAGACCTGTGTATAGTGGAAACCATGGGGACGGAACCCGCATGCGTAGTCTCTGCCTCTGGCTGTAACCTGTGAAGCCAGTCTTCGCTTACTTGCACTGGATCCACAGCCTATCTTTTGTGGAGTCAGCTGATAAAATAGCTCTTATTTAAAATGTGGCGAGGCACACTGAAAACAAAACACCCGACCTGGAACCATCGAGCACATCGGGGAAGTATATATATATATATAATTATGCCGTGTGAAAACAGAGATAAAGGACATAGATAGTGCCGCTAGCAATATCAATAAAAGATTTAATAAAAGAATCCAAAATCCCGTGTTTCGCTCTATGTGATATTTCCTTCAGGGATCATGCTTTGATTTAGAAATCAACCTATACACGCAGAAAACTTGTTGTTCCTGAAGCCGAAAAATGTCAGCCAATAAGCCCTTCTACATGAGTCCGAGTCTGGGAAGGAAGACTAGCGCCGAGATCGTGAGCGAGGCTCGCCGATCCCTTAGGACAGTACACACACAGAGGCCCTTCACGCCAAAGGACGACCAGAGGCGGCTCTTGGGCCAGTACCCATGCCGGGCCCTGGAGACCAGACCCCCTTCGTCTTTCAGGTCAGCATTAACCTGTTTTAGGTGTTGTTATGGTCACTAAGAAATTAATCAGTAACACTTTACTTGAACGTTTACAAATACTTTAGTAATAGCTCAGTTAGTACTGAAGTACAAATCATGAACAAATGTAAGTGCTACTTAAGATGAAAGATGTGTCATGGTCCGTTAATGATGAATAAACATGACGTCAGTATTGAATTTATGTTATTCATGACTTATTCCTTCGATACTTCCTAAGTGATTCCTTCAGTAGTTCACTAATTTTGAAGGAATTAACAGATATAACTGCTTGGGATAAATGATGCGTCACAATTCATTAATGATGAACAAACATGAGATCATTATTTTACATGTGTTACTCATTATCTCTTCCCACAGTAGCTCCTTAGTAGTTCCTTCAGTGGTTCACAGAGGTTTACATAATTAACAGATATAGTAACAAATATAGAAACTGCTTGATATAAAAGATGCATCATGATTCATTAATGATGAACGAACATGAGATCAGTTTGTAACTAACACTTAATTTGTGGTTAATTAATACGTAAGTAATAGCATAATGTTACATTATTTGTGTCCCCTCAAGTAGTCTTACCAATAAATCAGGCTGTATCAAAAGAACATGTCCCTACCGGCCATTCTTACTTAAATCTACACCCTTGTAACTAATGTTGTTTATTTTGTAATTGTGTTGAAGTTTAAAAGATGCAGTGATCCAGTATTATGCTGAAATACTCTGAATGTCTGAAATTTTGGGAGCACTGCTAAATACCACCCAATAGATAAACATATCTAGCAGCACCAACCCAACAAAGTATTCCTCACTGAGAGTTTCGGAAAAACACTCTATAAAGAACAGCTGCATGCTTTTTATAAGTGGTCTTTGTGTTTCAGTCTTGAGGCTCGCCATTTTGAAGAGTCTGATTCGAGGCCCGGATCAGGCAAACGTCTCTCCCCACTGGAATATGTATGTGTGAGCTGCTTCTCTCACCCCATACTGGCAGTACATGACATAGAGCATGGGGTTCTGGGAAAGAGACTTTTCTTTTATTTTCTTTGAACAGATACCCCAAATGCCGCCACTCCCAGGTGAGGGGGACAGTGATCATGATTCCCCAGAATTATCTCCTGCTACACCCACACCTCCCACCAATCCCCAACAGCCCAGGACGGGCAGCGCAGGGCGGGCCCATTTGCTCAGAGCCAACCCCGCGAGGGGGCGGCCGCCGATGAGACTGCCGGCGCACAGTAAGTGGGTGGGAGCTTTTGTTTCTTTGAGAGATTGCTGAGGAGGGTGCTTATTGTATGATTTAAAGCATTAATACTAAGCAGTGCTAGGTGCCGCAGTGCTGTTTCATTTAACACCACAATGACTACAATTTTTTTTTTATTTATTTACATCCATATACATTGTTGAGTGGCTCCATTTCAGTACATTTTGCTGTTAAATGCAATTTTCCTCCCCTTCCAGGTATACATAACTCTGATCCTTCATATGAACCAGGCCATTCTCTAAGATCAAATACCCAGCAGGATGGAACTCCTGATTTCTGGGTATGTGAAAAGGGAGACCCCTCTTTGTCCTCCTGTGAGAAAGCCATTCCCCTCAGACTTGGGACCGAAAGGTACGTCTTGCACAATACCCGGAGACCGAATGATTCATAAAGGTTTCCATGGAGGTCGCTGCCATGCGCTGCCTTTTCTTAAGTTAGCCACAGCCTTGCCTGGCTCCCTATTTCCAAAAAGAAAACTAGGTATAGCTGTTTACTGGTCTTGTCATGTCTGGTTCTTCTTTATACATTCAGATTGGGTAGAGGAGATTCCATCTCTGTCAGTGCACAAGTCGGTATTGCTTTACATCTCATGGTGAGAGACAGAGATTCTGACACCTCCTGTAATGTGCGTTAGCACAAAGTGCCCCACGGTTGCTCGTCTCTATTCAGATCTCAGCATTACCCTTGAGGACCAGAATACCATTAAGACCTGGTCATACATTGATTTCCTATGACCACAGTCTTTGGTCAAGAGAAGTAATAAAACATTTTTATGGGTGCCCATCTCACTGTAAACAATTTAATCTTACAACCCAGAGGGCAGCAGAATATATTTTTCCTTTCAGAAGTCATGACATATTGAATTCCCGTGGAAGCTTGTGGTCTGAATTTTTGAAGCCATTTCTGAGCTGCAGTTTGCTAAAGGGATCTTATAGAAGGATGTTATCTAGCACATTTCTAACTTTCTGCCCAGTTACTTAGAGCGTTGTATTTTTAATGAAGGAAATTCCGATTAATCACCTTTCCCAAGGGTACAGCAGCCGGACCCCTGATTAAAACCTGAACCAGCGACCTTAAGGTTTGCGAATTGATGTCCTCATCCATTATGCTAAATGCTGTTCTCCTCTCCTAAGATGCAGAACAAAGAAGGTTAGAAAGAAAATGTAACAAGACTTGCACGTGGAGCCGTACTTCTGTGGATACAGAAAGCGACATTGTGTGACCAGTTCTCGATTCCAGCCTTCTAATGATGAGAGTCTAAATCTAATAGAAGCCCCATTTGAAGGCATCTCCAGCAGGCTAGATTAGGCCATTGTTTTGACTGCCATCACAGCTTGCCTGAAGACAGATGACATCATGTCTCTGAAAATGCAATCGAAACAAAGAAACGTTATTGGGCTGGCCAAACAGTGCTCAGATTCCCCTTGTCTTGCGTCTGCAGTATGCTCTACTTGGTCTAGGGTGCCTTTTGAGAAAGTTGATGCTCTGCTTGGTAAACAAAATTTCCTGGAAAGTTTGGTGGAAAAGGAAGAAAAGAAACAGTGTCTAGACTGGGTAGTAGTAGTTGAATGGAGACTGACTGCTTTTTTTTTAACTGCATTCTGTCTTAAAACTTGTTGCATATATATCTATAACCTATTATTATTGTACTTTAGATAAGTGGCGTGTAGACTTTTGAAATAGAAATTCGAGGAAAAGTGGTTACATTTATTAAACTGCAGGCCTTGGATTCCATGTTCCCCAACACATAAATGAAAAATCTTGCGGATGGCATTTCTGTGGAATGCGCTGTCTCCTGCATGCATTTGCATGCTTCCCTATGGCATGCTCAGTGTTGCCAATCCATTCACCTTGTTTACAGTCATCCTCTATTCTTTTATATCCAGCCTTGCCTGGCACTGTAGTTTTTTCTGGTGAATTAGATCTTCTGATTATCTGACCAAGATAAGATAGCTGATCTGTTTTAAATGAGTCACATGTTCATGCCTGATGTCTATAGCACTGTTTGTATTCATATATGGGACAGATGAGATGCACTGATACAGCAGTGCCATCTAGTGGAGTAAAAATACACATCTAGTGAGCGAGATCTACCAAAAGACCAAAGGTGAAAACGTCAGTGCCATGTTTTTCATATAAACGTACAAAAACTATCAATATTCTTACTTTTTTTTACATTATAGTTCTAATAGTAACTATGTGTGCTTAGGGAACATAAGATTATGTTTCATTGTTACTCTGTTACAGATTGATACTCACAGGGAGCCTGTTTTGTTTATGATTTGTGTCCTGTGTATTTCTGATCAGTTTGGATGCAGATTGAAAGGTGTCAGCCTTTGTCTTTAGGTGACCTTCTGCTTCTTCTGCCATAAGAAGCTCACACACTGCTGTGTGTCTGTCTTCAGGGTTTCCCCCAGACCTTCCCGGCCTACAAGGAACCTAGGATCTGTGTCACGAACAGGTTTGTCTGGTGAAATAAAAATGTGGCCGCTGACCTACATGCCATAAAAACATTCCATTTCGGAATTAATTGGAATTGAGGATGAGAATAGTCATCTACATACGCATGTATTGAACACAAACAAAATATGTACCAGCATTTTGATTAAGGAAGAAGGTAATTAATCTAATGTTAGTAACATAATCTAGTTAGGGTCATGGTAATCCTTGGTCAAAGAGTGGGAGGGGGGGTTTAGTCACCAGGTTATTTAGACTAGATGACTTGGAATATTTAGAGGAAACCTGCAATGAGAATGAATCCCATAAAGACATGCAAATTGCAGATGAAAATTTGCCATGGTAGATAAGTGCCGAATTTACCAGTCAGCTAACAATGAAATAAGGATGATTAAATACAACCCTTCATTCGTCAAGATGAGTGTATTTGTAACTAGGTCTTTTCAATACCCAGGGGAAAAAAGAGGAAATACTTAAGGTATATTTCTGATTTTCTGTTTATCAGTACATACACACATCTGGGGGGGAAAAGTATAGAATTCATTAATGTTAACCTTTGACAAGTCAGATCTTATCAGCAGCCCAACCAAACATAATTCAGAGTTTGTCTGCAGCGGGTTTCCAGGAGCGCTGTTGGGAAACTCTTCTGTATGGTAATGTCCCTGAATTTTCTCATTTAGAGCTCATCTATCTGCATGTCAGACACCTTGTGAATTATAAGGTCGGTGTTATTTTTGACTAGGGGTTTGTTTTTTTTTTTTTTTTTTTCCTTCTATCATGAACGCAGCTTTTTTTGTCTCCCACGTATGAGATGGTACACGATTTGCACCTTAAACCGCTGCATTGTTGCTATGGCTTTCGCTCCTGTCGCCTGGGAGCCACAGCCAATAGCTGACAGGCTTTCACATGTGAGCAACTGCAACTGCAAGCGAGATATGCAAATGCCTGTTAATGCAACCCCGTGAGAAGGCAGCAAGGAAGTGCAGATGTGAATTCTGACCTTTAATGTCGCATTTCCTCTAAAGATATTTATTTTACAAAACGGGCTAATGTTTGTTCAGCCAAGTACCATTACAATATGTTTTAGAGGTTAGCGTACATATGACCCTGGCAGAGAGTCATGTCCAGTGACATGTAAACCGTAATTAAAGGAGCACAAGTTTTCATTCACTCTTCTATTATTCCCCATTAGCTGTAAAACATGCTCTGCCCCATCTCTAAACAGGGGAGACTTTAAGACATCTGACAGTGTCGAGCCAGGCAATAAACCATTCGTACAGCTCGACCCGTTCGTACTGTTTGTACTGGCTCACCAATGGGATGGAGGGCTACAAACTAACAAACAGCAAACAATTTCCCTTGTCTGCCAGTTCCCCTGTGCTGTAATATGGTAGGACTGAATTTAGCACTATTCCCCCCCCCCCTTTCTTCCAGCTCGGGGTAACGGTAACTATGTGGCTACGGAGGCAGAGGAAACCACAGCCCAGAACAGCCGACTTTCAGACCTCCTCCAGGAGATTCACTCTTTGGCGCAAGGTGCAGTCATCGGCGCCTGGATTTCCATCCTGAACTTCGAGGCAAACCGAGACAGGCGGGCCTGTTTCTGTCATTCTTTATGCTCTTTGTTCAGTCTTTCGGCCATTTAATGTCCTGCTGTTTGTTCTGGGGCAAAGTTCTGTTGGCCATAGCCTTACCAATGCTTTCCAGCATTGTTACTGTTACTGAACAAAAGAAAAAAAGCCTACAGAACTGATTAATATCCAACGAGAAAAACGATAAAACAACTTGGCACAGACTTTCCTGGCATAATGTAACCCTTTGTCAGTGTGGCATGTTTATTTTATATATATATTTACCAGATTGCTTTAATTTTGCCTTGTCCCTTTACTCATGTCACAGTAGACATGGTGTTCCTGTCCTAGTCACCAGTAATGCAGCAGTTTATGCTTTATCCAAAGTGATTTATATTAGTGGGTTACAAGGGATTTGAACCCACAACCTTTATGTTATTAGTGCAGTGCTGTACTTGTTGAGCTGGTCTCTTTAAGCACTGTGGTTTGTGTATGGGGAAGACAAACACTTAGGGTAAATTTGACTGTGCTGAGCACAGCCAACACAAGCCCCCGCTGTGCCCAGAGCAGCCGGAGCGGTGGATGAGCTGTGCTGCACGTGCGAGCGCCTCCGCATCGCCCTGGCCGGGGGGGCCGTGCTGGGCAGGAACTCCAGCATGAGGCCCACCCTCCTCCGGACGCTGTTCAAGCTGATCGACGTGGGATCCGACAAGCTCAGCCTGCAGCTGGCCAACCTCGCCCTGGTGGTAAGGCTCCAGCTACCCCCCCCCCCC
>JAODJW010000108.1:884719-909869 GCA_026777045.1 Hyperopisus bebe
CCCTCCCCAGCCAGCCACCCCCCCCACCCCACCCAGGATTACATCCTGCAGATGGATGGTTGGCCCAGATACCCCTCACATGAGTTTGGCACTATAAAGAAGCCCAGGAGAGGCAACCTGGCTGCTGGTTCCAGATGGCCATTCCCAGCATCCACCATTTAGTTCTGCATCACATTCAAGACTCCTTTCATGTCCGATGAGAGCACAAAGTGATAATACTAGTAGTTATAATAGAAATAATCCTAAAACAAAAGTTATACAAAAAAAATCCCTCTCCCCCCCCCCAACACTTCATGTCATGTAGCGGGTGATGGCTCTCAGAGCGTACAGCAGCTCTGCTTGCATACGGGCTTCCATAAGAAGCAGATTCACGTGGACCTGGAAGAGAAGAAAAATTCGACTGTTACGACCTACAGCAAAACCACAAATGCCCCCCCCGCCCACCGCAGTATAGGAAGCAACGACGAAAGCAGCCCAGTGCTGGAGCGAAACCACACCTTCTCGGAGTGCTGAAACTGTCTCCAGAAGCTTTCATACATTCTTTTTGTGGTCTTCTCTGGACTGCAGACCATAGTCTTGATGTAAACTTTAAAGTTACGGTCCAATAGCTGATTGATTTCTCCATAGTCATAGTCATCATATCTGCAGTAGGGAAAAAAGAAAAACGACAGTACAGAAGATAAAGGATGAATTAAGTGCAGGATACACAATGCAACATCTGCTACAAATTGCATCTACTCTGACTATCCAAGGCTTAATGGCATCACATAAATGGGCTGTTCCTGATGCCAGTGTTAACTCCTGCTCGCCCGGTAGTGCCTGGTGTTCAGGTTGCTGACCTGATGCCAAACATGCAGTGGATGTAGTTCCAGATTGCCCGCCTCAGCATGGAGGTATCGACATCCCGGTGCGTGGCCATGGTGTTGTACGTCAGGTTGTAGGCTATCTGGAACTTCTCGTCAATTAGCTGCCCGACGTCTGGGTACAGCCGGTTTACTAGGGAGTAGCCATGGTCCTCCCAGCTGTAATCCTGCAGGGAGCAGTCAGTAAGGTCACACTGGTGTAAAAACGAGGGGTATACACACACATCAAGGCATAAAAGCTGTCTGGCATATCTAAGGATATTTATACAGTCAAAATTAAAGCATCTCACACAGGTTTCACTGGTTTGAAGAAACAGTCATTATAACAAACCTCACTAACCACCATGTTAGCTGCTGCTAAATGTTTGTCGGAGGGCAGTGGAACAAAACCGAAAAAGTGTGTTTATCTTTGGTCCGAAGGTCAACAGGAAGGTTTACGCCCACTAATTTGAGCACCCTCACATCCCCGGTGAGTGAGTAGGAAGGACAGAACACAGACGGCCCAAGGGAGAGAATATGTGGGTTCTTGTCAGTGGGTGTCGTTTTAAAAAGCCATATAAAAATCCCCCACCCAGATAAGACCCCCCAGATTGATCGGCAAAGTGTATCGTCGCTCCTTTTAAGTTCTGAGAGCCGTACCTGAACCCGGAAAGTGGGCACGTGATCCCCACGCCTGGAGAAATCTTTGTAACCGTAACTCAGGTCCTCAAAGTGGCAGGAAATGTCTCTCGATAGAAACGTCTCCTCTTCTTCTGTAAACAAACATAACACATGCTCACGCATCTAACGGCAGTGGAGGGGGGGGGGGGGGATGGGCAAACACACCAGGCAGCTGTTATACTTCTATCTGCTGCTTTCAGCATTTATATTTCATGCTTCTTGCTGCTCCACTTACGGAATCCTGAGATAGCGGGAATGAGGCAGTGAGGGGGGGTTTCCAGGACGGCGCTGAGGGTGGGGCATACCTGCTGTGACCACCAGCATGCTTTCAGTCTTCTCTCTCTCAAAACGGGTGGCCATCTCTTCCTGACTGGCCTCTTCCTCATCCCGACACTGTAGCAACTTCATCCTCTCCATGAGGGCTTCTACCTCACAAGAAGCCTCCTAAACACCAACCCCCCCAAAGAAACACACAATCAGATCAGACCACAAGCCCTGCGCTACGCTCACCACAGCACAAACATCTATCAAGCAAGTTTCAGCCTGCAATTCCATAATACCCACAGCTGTCCTCCATTTAACACAACGAAGAATAAAATCGCAGTGAAGCCGCATGCTCACCTGGTGGTTTCCCAACACCTCTTCCACCGCCCCGTTGCCGTTGGCGATGTCGCAGGCGCAGTAGCTGCTGACAGACGGCAGCCGGAAGGTGTGACCTCCGTCGGAGTGGATCTCAGGGCTGATGCCACAGCCAAAGGTGAAGGAGGCCAGAGAATGATAGTGTGTAAGCAGGACCACGGCATGGATCAGCTCGGCCAAAGACCAGCTGTGCTCCTCAGCCTTCAGCAGTTGCTAGACAGAAATGGATTTGTAAGCCGTCAGCCCCTCTGATCAACTGCAGCCAGGTCCGAAACCACAGCGACCGGTCTCTACTTCGGCGCCGCCAGCCGCGTGCCACTTCACACGGCATTGCCGCACGATGTCATACCGCATGATGTCATACCTCAATGTGCGCCCTGGTAACGAGCCACGGCCTGTGAGCCAACACTTTGTTCAGCTCCCCGAGCAGCTGTAACTTCTGCGGAGCGTCGTCCAGGCCGTTGAGCCACTTTTGGTCTCCTCCCACCTGGAGGAAGTCGTTGACGTGCAGGTTCACCAGGTATGAGCATTGGTGTCGTGCTGCCGCCTGCGAGCAGAAAACGAGACGCGATTACCGGAATGACTAACGCGGCGAACGGGCCCGTCGAGGGAGGCGAGCGTGGGCCCCCGCCCTCGTACCATGATGCAGATGTAGTGCCGGTCATGGAGAGACAAGGGCCCATCCATCTGTAGCAGGTAGTGCTGTGTTCTGAGGAACCTCTCCAGGTACTGGGGGTGGAACCCCATCACCAGCGAGATGTTGTCCAGGCGACCCAGGGCGGCGAAGGAATCCTCAAATATCAACTGTGTCCTGGAATCTAATTTGCTCACCTCAAGTATCTAGTAAAGAGCCACAAAGGATGTTGGTTACAACAAATTAAATGACATAATTACACAAAAAATATTCAATTTTATGAACTGGATCTTACACTAATTTAAGACCACAACTTTTATATAATATTTTTTAAGACAAATATTAAGATTAATACCTCTTTTTCGGGGATAAACCGGCTTGGACCACTTCCTAGAGGTCTTGGAATTCTCACTCCAATTTCCTGTGAAGTGACCCACATAGAGTTTTGCTAAAGTAATGCAACAGTCGGCCATATTTCTTTCCACAGAGGAAGATCCACTACTGAAAACTGGACACACCATAATGTTATTATTAAAGCCTAACATTTTTCCCTGCCTTGGATTTGGTTGAAATTTTCCCACTGGGTTCTTTGAGGCAGCTGCGACGATAATTACGTTGAAAATCGCCCTGCTTTGACAGTGTGCTAAATATTAAGCCGGCTGCTTCCCTCTGCAAACAATCCGTTTTCTGAGCTCACACGCCCTCCCGGGAACTGTACACGATATTAGGCGAAAGCGGCAGCATCTGCTCGGTAAACAGAGAAAGCGGCCAGACGGCAGCGGTGATCCGATACCTGCGCACCGGCTACCGTGCGCACCGCGCGTTTCCATTACGGCACCACCGAGAACATCGCGAAATAACGGTGCCTGCCATAAAGTATTTTGCCTATGACAAGCAGGCACGAAAAACTGCGCAAAATGACGCTTATTTTTATGTACAGTCGGATAAATCACGGTGCGGCCGCAATACTCCCGCAGTTCACTGCGAATGACTAATGCCGATGAATGAACGTGACCTGTCAATAAGACTATAAAGGAAATCACCTTAACACAACAAAGCAATGTCTCTTTTTAACAATCAAGTTAGAAAAACGAGACCCGAAAACAGAGAACGGAGCTCCAGAAATACAACAATGCAATTTTTCTTCACGGTAATCGCCTGCACATCTAATACTTGAATCAGATATTGAAGTATTTGCTGACAAAGATATTTAATGTTGCTTATAAACCCGTCTCACCTTTTTAATGCGCCTTTCGCAGTTGGTGCATATTTTGTACAAGTCTGCTACGGGGAGTGAAGTCGTTTCTTTAGCTTCATTGGCCGGTGTTGCATGTCTCATCTTGTAAACGTTCGCCTTGATCAATCTGTTTTTAAGCTTTATCACATATACCGCCGCTGCCCTTGACCGTCCGTTCGTCTCGACGCCTGGGCGCTATTAGCTCAGCAGTGCGCTCAGGCTACATAAATAAACTACACCCATCTTAAGTGACGTCCATGCCAGCCAATCACAGTCGAAAGTGGCTTCATCTCGTCCAATCACGAAGCATAACGAAATCGCCTTGGAATTACGTTATGTCCAAGTATTTCGAGTACAGATAAACATTCTTCGCTCCTTTCCCGTTTATGGTACATCTGTATAGTTATACGTCTTATCATATAACACTTTGATCCAAACATAAATTGTTACGATAAATTCTCATCACGGTACTTGTTTATGAAGTTAAATTTGTCTATTTTAGGGAAAAACTGTGCTTTATTGATTATTTTAACAGTGCTCAAAACAATTATGTGGATCCGTTAATTCTTAACGCCTTTTAAAACGACACATTGCATGCAGTAGCTTGCCTTAACCTGAAACACTATTTTTCTTTGGGTTGTTTACCAAAAAATTGAGTACACCAGCGCGTTACGGAAGGTGGAAGCCAGAGTTTCTCAGAAAATCCCGATTTATTCCGAAAATGAAATAGCAAATGGTTACGAAAGAGAAAACGCTTTTCTCCCTCGAGCACTGGCCGTCTATCTGTAAGGGAAACTTGCAAGTAACATGACATCACTTTGTATAATCCCCAAACGTCTGAAACAAAATATCTCAATACCCTGTATATGACATGTTCATCTAGATATGGTTCGCAAGTGGATCTTAGAACCCACATTCGAAAGCCGTGTTTGTGTCTTCCAGGCTGTAACGTGGATGCTTCACATGGATAAGTACTGGTATGAATTTCTGACATACCGCAAATGCTGAAGACTTGGGGCCCCCTGCGATCAACAGAGGGTACTGATGGCACAAGACTAACCTGCATTTGCCTTCTGCAATCCCACATGAGTCTGGCACTAACAGAAAGTTACCCTCACATGTGATACCTCAACCAACAAGGAACTGCATGTTTTTGTCCTAGCCCTGCATAGAGAACAAACAGCCACACTGAACAGCTGCAGCGAGGAAATAAAAGCATGGAGAATTAGCTTTAGCTGAAGCTGAATCATACAGAAGCAGCATCAGCAGTTTTAGGAGTTTTTCCAAAATATTGCTTTTTCATCATTAAATATTCCACCCATTTCATGTGTACAGATGGGTGACACCTATAACTGAAGTCCTGTGTTAGAAAGAACTCTCGCAAACCAACGAGAGCGACAGCCCCGGCCTGTAAGAGCTTGTCAGCTTGGCACTGGCGGTGCGTCAGATAGTCGGCCATTCAGCAAGTTCATTGTGTCGCTGTAAAACGGCTGCAGCCACAGTCAGCATTATGCTGGGGACCAGCTGTAAGGCCAGCAGACCGAGCTGAGGGTTATCAGGACCAGGCACTGCTGCCCCTAATTCCCCACTAAAACAGCAGTCCAGACGCCAAGCCGATGGGTACAGAGTGAAGGACGGTTGGGGGAGGGGGGGGGGACTGCACACCACAGGGGGGCTTCCCAATGATATAAAGGCAAGGATCCCAGACCTCTAGACTAACATCTCATCTGTATCTTCCAGAGGTGTAGATTTCAGGTCCAGAGTACAAATCCCGACCAAGATTTTGTTCCAACCAACCAGTTGAGTATAAAAAGTCACAGTCACAGAGTACTCAACTGGTTGGTTGAAACAAAATCCTGGTCTGGATTTGTACTCTCTGGACCTGAAATCTCCACCTCTAACATCTGCGCAGAGAGAATCCATGACCAGCACTTCAAAATTAAACGTATCAAAGCTATCATCTTGAGCTTAGCTGCAGATGACTTCCACCACAGAGACAGAGAAAGCTTTTCATCTCCCTTTGATTACTTGTTCTCTGTTAGCTGCCACAATGTCTGATTTGTTTCGTTAAAATTAATTAATCAAATTAATACTGATGCATAAATAATCTGTACACCTATATGTCTGTTGAACAACAGTTAATCGTAGCATCTTTCTAATGGTACAAAAGAAATTCTGGACCTCTAACCTGGAACCTTCTGTTCTGTACTACACGTTGTGTGCTTTTTCAACATAAGACACAAGGCCAACAATAGCAGGCGACGATCAGAGAAGCTGCAATCACGTTACGAACTCCAACGTAAATCACTTCTCCTAACACTGCAAATGTGTGAGAACTTTCTGGGATTTACATCTTTCTTTTTTAAATCTACCAGTTTAGTCCGCTGACCACATTGGGGATTTTTTGTACTGCAGTCTGGAGGAATAAAGCTAAAAACCATGGTTTCCAACTTATCGAAAATGGTGCAGGGGATCACCTGAATCTCAGCTAGCCTTAATGATTTCTGATGTTCCGCTACTTGAAAGCACATCACAGGACAGTGATAAATATTGGTTTGGGTGGGAAATTCCTAAACCAGTATCCTAACCACACTGCTACTCATCTATACAAGAATCAAAAGGATGACTAATTCAGTGAAAATTATTATATTCACAATATCATGTTAATAAGTCATTTCAGTTCTATGCATAGCTAAAAGCCACATCATCACATATGCAGTATAGATTGGTATAATTTGCATGAGTGCTTCTTATAAAAATTTTATTAAAATATATGAAGAGTTAATACTAAAAATAAGGTAAAGCAGTATACTGAGCCAGACGTTAACCGTTGTGCTGAAATGTGTTTTTCACATGCACAAGAGAAGTGAAACCACAGATTGTGGGTGTTCAACAAGTGATAGAAGTTGCCTGACTGACTCTCTCAACCAGTTTAAACCTGACTTTTTCCACTTTAGAGAAAAAAGGAAAAAAGTGACATAAGCCTAGCAACAGGCAGCAGCCAATCACAGTGGATAATAACAGCCACAGGGAACGCCCCAATTTTTTTTTTTTTTTGGGTTCCGCTGATACTATGAAAAGCACAGCCGCTGAGTGAACTTCTGTACTCTTTTCAAGAGCATGGTAATGATTTCATTTACGGACTAAGAGGCTGAATTTTCAAAAATTAAACCTAAAAAATGTCCTCTTTTATATAATGCTATAAAACCCTCCAAGCAAGTTCCCTGTTTTTATACATTAACCTCGACTTTTATAAACAATTGCTGAAGCAGAGACTGCCCCATCCCTGTTTTTAAACAATACCTGGATAACCAGTCACTGCCCTTGATGTCACATGTTGTCACAACAGTTCCAAAAGCGTAAAATCGGGGCGCAATGGTCCACTTGAAACGGGTCCCTCACCCGTGGCCTTGTCTGATTTCTAGTGATCCCAGCAGGAGATTCTATTGGACGGGAAACCAAGCCATTCTTATTTCTGTCCATTTTCGTTTCGACCCTCCTGCTTAAAGCTCTGGATCGTATCAGCCTCCAGAAACAAGAAAAATTTGTAAAAACGCTGTAGGTTAAAGGACTTCTGTTTGAATGTTTTCACTTGGCACCAAGCTTAGTCACTGTTCTTAACCCTTCGATCACAAAAGTAACAGATTGCCCCGGGTAGGAAGGCTTCACCTTCCTTTCCTCGGAGAACTCATGAATAACCTCCCACAAGCTACCAGGACAGCATCAGCCGGAACATGGAATTTGACTACACAAATCATAAACGCACTTGTATGGAAAAATAAAGGTGAAATAGACACAGCTTGCACAAATGACATTTCAGTGATCTATACATGTGAGATGCATCCTAGCCCGTTTGCTGCACACGGATGGGGCAGGGCGTCTGGCGGCAGAGGATTTTCTTCTGGGACCCTGTGCTTAGCCTGTCGAAGTAACAACTCTGATTAAATAAGGTGCAGCTGGTAGCTGCTGCCATCACATATCCTGCATATGATTGGTACAATAGGTGGTTGTTCCCCCACCTTTGCTAAACAATTTTTTCACACCCCTCAGCCACACAAAAAATTCTGTGGCTGCCACATTTCCAACAATGTTGAGTGCAGCTCCTTCAAGGCCTCTAATAGCAGGGCAGTGTGCAAGGTTCCAGGGCTTATCTACTGTTAACTTAAATAAAGTGTAAAACAGAGGATGATGTCGATGTTTGCTGTTGGGGGGGGGGGGGTTGGCTTTCTGCATATCAATATTTCTTTTCACACGTTTTCTTTAGAATCTCTTGATAAAATCTCATCAGTAAATCAAATATGCTCTGTTTATCATAGATGTCATGGTGATGTTTCTAATAGAATATCAAACAAGTTCAAATCTGTACTAATCCTTACTTTAGCAAAACTAATTTCAGGACAGAGCTGTGCACACGGTTCTTCTGTCCCCTCGAGTCAGCAACACTCTGCTGGGAACGTTGAGGCACCTACCTGAGAACATGGGGGTTTGATTTAACCGCAGGATGAGACACACAAACAGGGCAACGTCAGACAGACGGTAAAAAATTTAAGCTAAATCAAACTTAAGAACAGTCATTAAGCGTCGAGAGTTTTTTGTGCGTTTCTGGATGAACGTCAGGCTCTTTGATGACACCCCCATGTCTCCTGCCTGCCCCCCCCCCCCACCCTGACATGCCCATTAGGATTTCAGCTGGCCCTCACGCTGCCACCTCCTACAGTGGAAGACAGGTCCACAGGCAGCAGCTTGCTTCTCTGGATCCGCCTATGAGACTCGTCACCACAGGCAATCAACACCTAACAGGGGGCGACAATCGCATCTCAAACTCGCACCTGGCAAAACACGAAAATACGGCGAAGGGGCCCATTTCTCGCTCATGCCACCGGGAGTCAGGTGAGTGAACAAGTGACGCGTGACGCCTGAGGGGTGGTATGACACGGCAACACGTACGGGACGTCGATCCTGACATCCGGTTCCAGATATAGGCACCACAACACACCGGCAACATGGAGGATACTGTGGCAATGGGGTACAGAGGTGGAGATCCTACATTTAAATGGCCCGCTTGCTCTAGCTGGACACCCGGCTTGGAGGCCTTCAGGTGTACGCGGATCTTCAGGTCTCCCTCGCATTCCGCCAGTTCGGCTCACACGGGGAACGGGGCAGTGGTCACGGAGTCCTTGCAGACGTGAGAGACGCGCGGAGAGGACCGGTGTCGCTCTGTGGCTCGACCCAGACCTTTGTTCCTGGGGGTGTCACGTTTCCTCATCAATTCCAGATGAGTTCTGGCACACTACGAATGCAAACTCAGACAATCTAATATGGAACCGATCTTAGTGGGCCCAACATGGGCCTCTGATTAATATTTAATCTTTTATGAGACACTACTACTAGGGAGCCTGGGTTTTCCGATAGGTGGAGAAGCAGAAATATGAATTTGTTATTTTAGGTTACTAAGGTTTCAGCCACTACTAGTTGGTTACTTCAGTCTAAGGAATGTGGGAGCTAATTTGTCTTTCACCCATTCTGCTGCAGAAGGTTATAATAATGGACAAACGCAACACAAACACAACACAAACACAATACAAACACAATACAAATGCTGCCGATACTGATCGCGGGACTGGAGATAGCAAATGGGCAAAGGTCCATAAGACGGAGCATTTAAATCCTGAGACCGCATCTAATTTCTCAGCACTATGGGAACAGAGGACAGATGGCAAACCGGTTGTTTAAAGGGCTTAAAAATGTATGTATCTTAAAAATAAAAAAAAAAAAAACAGCTCAGCGATCTCTCTCAGTCATACGGAATAGCATATCGCAGGTGAAATCATCCACAACTGGTCCTGACAGAAACCTGTCTGGACATTTCTGAGATCGGAGCTTATTGACAAAGTAGAAGAGAGAAGCTATGGTGTTCGGTAGGAAACAAACACCCCCCCCCCCCACACACACACACACACACACACACACACACACACACACACACATAAAAAGCTGCTTAGGGTGAGTAAGTGAAACAGACTCACATGGCAGCTTGTTTTTTGTTAATAAGTAACAGGTTTGTGAATCCCCTGACGTTTCCTCTGGAAATGAAGCACATTACAGAACAGGCTGCTTATTCTGCTGTAGTAACTTCGTGGAGACGCTGTTTTGGATCATGTCCCGGGAACCCATGATGTCTAACCGTCGTAGACGTTGCAGACCTTGATGCAACACTAGGAAAACACCCTCTGTGTCTCTCTCTCCCAGGGGTCATCAAAGAGCCAAAGAATATGCAGTTGTCATTCCACCCTGGTCAGTGCTTGTGTTGCGTGAGTCAAACTTAGCCAAAAAAGTGCTATCATTTTTCTAATAGTGTTAAATCAAAATTGTTTTAGGAAGAACGAACACTGGAACCTGAAGAAGGTGACTTAAAGTATTTTGTTTCATCCCCAAAAATGAACACATTATTATTTCAATTAATCAATAACTATTAAGCCATTAAACAATTAAGCAACAATGATAAACATGGAATTCACAGATTAATCTATTGATTAAAGAAAACAAAATATGGCGTAAATAAGTTAATCTGGCTAAAGCTGTTTCTCTTTTAAGTGTCATACATAATTAAATAAAAGGATTTTATTGTTGCTATTGCACATTATATATACGATTCTGTTTGGTTCAACACGATTATACTGAATAGGAGTTTATTTGTAGAAGGTTACAATTAACAACACAGTCATGCTGTTCTTTAATCAAAAGCATAATAATGACAATTATGAGTTTGCTTTTGGAATAGGAGAGAGAAAAAAGTCGAAATGGGGTGATAATGAAACAGAAGATACCATGTGACAGGAACAGCACATCAGTTTATTACATGGTATCTCCGTCCCATTATCACCATATGCAAAAAAAAAAAATCTTCGAGCCTCTAAGTTTGTTTTCTTCAAGGCAGGAATTAAAAGCTGTCCTGTTCCGTACTGCTACTCAGCTAATACTAACAAGACCAAAACTAACACTGATTCCAGTCATCTGTTAATCACAAATAACATAAACTGAGATAAATAAGAGTTTTTGGACGCGAAAACCCTTAGCGAGCTGATGTTTTCCTACGCCCTTCAGGGTCCTGAGCAGCTGAAGAGCTGTAAAACACTTCAGTGCCTATACAAATAGAGCCTGCGAGTCAAAAACAAGTCTTCTGGCTGCTGATTGGCTGACGCTAACCGGTGCTTCCACCCTGATAGGTGGTGCTGATTAAGTCAGCCCCTTGCTTTAGAGAGCTTACTGTTCAGCCTAAAGGTGGAAGTCGTTAATTACGCAAAGCAGAAGCGTCGAGCCGCGCTGACGAGGTAGGGCACGGGCTCCCTTAGGTCCGTCGAACACAGGCACCACTGTCCCCGAAGCCAGACCACCTCCCGGCCCGACGCCCTACTTCAGGATCCAACACGTCGGTCGGGCATAATATATTATACAAACATGCACATTTTATAAATAAAATAAATAAACAAAATGTGAAAATAAAAGGTAGAGAAAAAGGGGGGTGGGTTTAAATAACGCATAATGTTTTTGAAGTGTATCACTGTGGGCCCAGGTGCGTCCAAGGCCCCCCCCGTGTGGTCTGCCCCCGTTAGAGTCTGCAGACCGACCCAGTGCTGAAGAGCCCAGGTTGCCGGCTCCACACAGAACAGAGAACGAGAAAACAAGCTACGCCCCTCCCCCTAGCCGAGTCCATTCCTGCCAAACCGTCTCTTCCTCTGTCTTACCAGTCTTCACGGGTGGGGGGGGGCTTGTTATCATCTACCCGCTATAATTATTCGGCGATGGGAAGACAAGATCAACACGTTTCTGCTTCAAGTGACATTTCACCTTACAGCTGTGCAGACAACATAAATAAAATGTGATAGAAAGAGTGCTGACTGCATGTGCTTTTGTTAGCCTGTTTTGCCACATCAGCTAATATTAGCTACAATATTAGCGCAAACAAAAGGGCTAAATGCAGAGATCGCTCACCCTTTCAAAGCATTTACAGCAGCCGCAGTGCCGTGGGGACAAATCATTTTTTTTTTTTTTTTAAGGTTTTCACATCTCCATACCTGGCCACCTCGATTTGTCTGGCACCGAACAGGAGCAATCAGAGAAAGTCACAACGGCAAACACTTCAGCCTGGATGGCAAACATCTGATAAAATCCCAAGCAGGATTCCACAGGCTTAAAAATTATGACCCCCACCCCCAACAAGGCCGGAGGGGTGATTGCGGTCAAAGGTCACAACAGACACTAATGTCAGAGCCAGTAGTAAGAAAACGAAAAGCTCAGTCTGGTGCCCAAGAGACCCCCCCCCCAAGAAATACATCCGCAAGCATAAATGAATAAACAACGGTCAAGACTGTTTTCAAAGGAGAAGTCACGTTAGGCAAACCGTTCCACATTCCAACACCCCCCCCTCCAACCACACCCCCTTTTTCACCGATGACCGCTAAACCCCCAGAGACGAGTGACAGGTTGCCAAAACTTGGACCTGCAGCCAAAAACGAACGCAGCATGGGGGAAGCGTGTGAAGAAGAACGTGTGTGTGTCCGCTGAGGCGTCCCCCCCCTGCTGGAGGTAATAATGACGACCATCTCTCCCTGTCACAATGCTACACGGGTACGTCCCTCCCTCAAACCGCACCACATACGAGACTGACAGGGGCTCGATCTCCCTTTATAGGCCAGTTCTATTAAGAGAGAAACTCACGCCAATCAGGGGCCGGAAAAAGCTAGAAAGACTGATAGCAGGTGGACTTGGGGTGACAAACGCAAGTCATTAAAAAGATAAACGTATACAACACATGCTTAAATCGGGGTCCTATTTTTGATACAATCTGAGATTCTAAAACCAAAACTCTAGAATTCTAGAAAAATATTAAAGAAAAATATAAACAATATGATTGCATCAGCTTATTCCAAAACACATATTAACCGAACAGAAAAAAAAACACATTAAGTGTTTCTGGTTTCAATTCTGCCATGCACGCCTTTATTTGGTAAAAATAAAGGCAAGTTCTCTTGAGGGAAAACACAGAATAAGCAAAAAATAAGTCTTTCAGTTTCATGTAAGTTTCAAAGACAATTAACAAATCCCATAAGCAAACATATTCCAAGAACGGCCTTTATTTATAGATTTTTTTGCGCATGGCATCCAGCAACATGCAAAAAGAATTAGAAACAAATGGGCAAACGGGGAAAACGTCCAGAATTGCTAGAATACATTATCCAGTAACTAAATACAGACAAATATAAACCATCCAGGATGAAGCAGTGCTCCTAATTTTTGGAGGCAAAAGGTTGTTTTTCCAACCCAAATAGCTGTTGCCTGAAAATTGTTTCCGTCACGCTATTCTGTCAGAGAGACAATCGATGGAATGTACCCCCAGCCTGCAGAAAACACTCAATTGCCTGGGGCAGTGAAGTTGCATAATTCTGTGGTATATGACCATACACAAGATGTAGGGATGTAAGACTGATTTGATCAAGTTTCTGCGCCTCTGCTCCTCTGCCAAACAGTAAATAAATTAACAAAAATACAGCTTTAATGTTTGTACTTTTCAAGATGTTTTAACTTGTTACTTTACATATTTCTATGTATTATTTCTGATATATGTTTCACAAAAATATGCAATCAGTGTCTTTACTTGCCAGAGACAAGAAAATATGTGGAGACTATGCACTTGTCAGGGGATTTAATGAATCAGGCCTTGTGTGAATTAGCTTTCAAAGCAAATCAGGAACCAAAAACATGAAGCTTGAAAAAGAGCCAGAACAGCGCCGCTATCTTTCTGACAATTACACAGGGCACGCCAGACAATGATTCTGCCTGTTTATTGTGGTAGGATATCTGATCAACGCATTACCGACCAAACGTGTCATTTTATCAAGCAGCTCCGCCAAACCGCAAAGCTGTTTGTCAAACGTGTTTTTTTTTCATGGATTTTCTAATTAAATCCCAGAAAAATGAGTCAGAGCGGCGACTTTCTGACAAACTGCCGCAGAAACGGCTCATCGCTGCAAACACATCAGTCAGACGTGAAAAACAGCCCCACCAGAGAAGCGGCCGCGTAGCACTCCCCGTGCAAAAACACGCAGCTCTGGCAAACATCCCGACTCTGCCAAATGCAGCAGGGACCTGCACTGCTGATCCTCTCCCATCATGCCTTGCAGTCTGCTCCAGCTGCGACTCCCTTGCACTCAGGGTGTCGTCTTTACTGGCCTGTCACAGCCCCCCCCCCCCAGCAACCACACAAAGCTTTTCCTCTGAAACTCCCTCCTGGTCCGTCTCCCATAACAGTGTTTCTCAAACCAGTCCTCGGGCCCCCCCAGACGCTCCACGTTTTTACTCTCTCCAAATTCCCTGGAAGTTCACTGGACTGGTTTGAGAAACACTCTCCTATACAACCACCATAGCTTCATATAGCCACCTCACCCAGTCAGGTAACCACCTCAGCTACACATCACATGCAAAGATCTTAATTTCAGCACGTACCTCCACTGTCTAACACTTCTAATGCAAACTATAAACTATAAAATGAACTACAAAATGAAGACAGAAACCTCTGCTCTGTCACGTCAAGGCTGGCTTTTGTCTTTATTGCTGTGTGCATCTGCTTTGTTTTTGCCTCTGCAGGATGGAAAGGTACAACAGCCGGCCCCTGCTACCCTCACACGTTGGAGTCTACTTCCTCTGGCCGTCTTCCAAACCATCTGCGTGACACATTTGAAATGTTTATTACGGAGATAAAAGAAAGGAGAGATTGCAGGGTGCGAACTGAGAAAGTACCCTGGACTACAAACAAAATCTACACATTTAAGGAAAAAAGCCACCAACCAGCGTATCTCTACATCAGCAGGGGCGCGCAGCGCTGAGCGAGAGCGAGAGGGTTATGTAACCACTCATGTTAAAAGCCATCGACAAAATGCTGATAAAACACAGCAATAACTGCCTGTTTAGAGTCTTCCTGTTGGCCGTTTGTCGAAGCAGGCGAACAGTTACGCCATAACATTTAGCAGCTGTGAACGGCAGTCTTTTACAGCCGCGTAAATATCATTAATGCGACTTCTGATAAGCATGCAGGCCCGCCGAGGCTTCAAGAGCACAAGACAAATAAAATGCCACATCTTACGTTCCGCCAACGTGTCCCTTGTTGCTTCTCGATTAATTAAAAGAGCGATGCTGAATTTCCTCTCGAGTGACTATGCTCGGCTCAGTTAGGCTGAGCTCAGGCTTCAAGGTGGGTTTCAGGCCGGAGTGGGCAGGGCAGAGGATAGGCCTGCGTGCATGCAGCATGTCCCAGTCCCCCCTAGCATGTCCCCGTCCGTTCCCCAGGACTGGAGTTAAGACCTGCTGTTTTATTATTGGCTGATTGAGAGGTCATCCCAAAAACCCACACAGCCCTCCATGGATCAGGTTCCCCACCCCTGGTCTAGATGCATCCATGCTGAAGGCCTGGGTATCTAACAGGAATTTTACGTGGGCTGGGCCTATAAAGCACTAAACCTTCTCAAACACAGGTGGTCACGGTACAGCTCACGACATGCCATCGCCGTCAGCAATCCGTATCACGCTGTTAACGCGCTAACGTCAGATCAGCACTGTCTGCGCCGAGCCCCCCTCCTCCCCAACACATCTCTACCATCGGCTCCCTCTCACAGGATGTTGCCTTGGTGACAGAAACCTCAACGTCATAGGGTCTCGTGACCCTGATGAGTCAGGAAGGAAAAGGAGCACCGGGTGTCCGACGGGAAGTATGGTATCAGCTGTGGGGGCGGCGGGAATCAGAGCCCCGGCTTCTTCAGGAGTTGGCTTCCTGACACGCCTCACCCTACAACACCCTCTCACCTGGGGGGTCAAACTCAGCCAGAAAAGGCTGGGTCCCAGTAGCAGGTGATTATGCACTGGTTTATGCCTGCAGGTGATTATGCACTGGTTTATCCCCCCAAAGGCATTCCTGCCTTTCCAAAAACACAGGGCAACAGGCGGTAACCGATAGCAACAAAACACTTGGTCAATCCAGACTTCAAAGCACTGCAAGTTCTAGATCGCTCGTGTCAAAGCTTAAAGGACGGGGGATCACACAGCAGGTGTTGCGGGGTGCAGAAAGAGCTCAGCGAGGCTGCTGCCGCCCTACAGGCCGTTTTTCAATGAGAATCACCATTCAGGACTCGACGCAAGATGAGTACAATCAGTTTCTCTATTAACAGACGTTTTTACTTAAAGGATCTAATCCAGTCCTTCAACCTTCCATACCTGCTTATCCGGTAAAGGATGAGCCTGGAGCAATTTGGGGTTAAGGGCTGTGCTCAAGGGATTTGAACCAGCGACCTCCTGTTCACAGTCACTGTGTCCTAACCCACCACACACAGCCAATGCCGTGAAGCAGAGGGCAAGCGACACCCTGAAGGAGATTCCACGCATTGCAGGGCATACATTCACACATGCATTTTCCAGGTATTGATTCCCCGAAACACAGTGGGAGGAGGCCATTCTGAGAACATGCAAACTCTATACAGACCGAGACGGGGGCGGGAATCCAGAAAATCCAGCCGCTGGCGCTGGAGGTGCGAGGTTGCAGTGCTACCCGCTGTGCCGTCATGCCACCCCAAAGCCAGTGCAGATGCCCTTCTCATTTTACACCCAGAGAAGCTGTTTCCATTTACTCTGCAGAGACCCATCAGTGGCTCCCCAGGACCACCCCCCCGTCAGGAGTCGACCCAGCCGCTGTACCTCACACGCCCTGTGCTGAGCAGGACCCCAAACCCAGGTGACCACTGCAGTCTAAACAGATCCAAGGTAAAGACTCTTTACTCTTTACCCGTTACAGATTTAAAGCAGTTTCCTAGCCCAGATCTCAGGGACCCCACCAGACAGTCAACATTTTTGCTCCTTCCCAGCTCCCAGCATACCTGCACCGGGTATCCGGGGCTCCTGATTGGCTTGAATGGAGCCAATCAATTTGGACACTGTCTGGGGGGGGTTCCCTGAGGACTGGGCTGAGAAACTCTGACTGAATAGCCAATTAGCAAATATGTCATGTAATAATACTTTTTTTTATTGTTGAAAACAGGGATATGTATCAGAGTGTGGGGGGGGGCTTTTTGTTCTCTGGTTCCTGGTGGGAAGCGGGTGGAAGCGGAGTCTTCCTGGTGCTGAGACGCCCATCCACAGGCCTGGCACTACCAGCAGGGCCCTCAACCTGGTATCGTGCCAAGAAAAATGGGGAAAATTATCACAGGAAAAAAAAACTGAGACTCACTACCTTACCGCTCCAGTGCCTGAACTTCACACCCCACAGGAAACAATCAGATTCTCTTTAGATAACACGGCTCTGTTGTACTCATCATCTGATTTAGCTTATCTTTCCTTGGCCGTACACCGAACTGGCAGTACTGGTCTCAAAATGTCACATAACCAGGCCCCTTGTATTCCTTCAAGAACAACAATGGCACCAGCGATCAAGTTCATCCCTGTCGGGGGGGTGGGAGCCGGTGGGCGAGGCATCTCCGTATCTCACCCACCAATCAAACTGTGATGTTTGTCTGGGTCTCCCAATCATCAGTCACCTTAAAAAAAAAAACCCACCCACATCCAACTGTAGCTCAGGTGCAGGGGCTAGAGAAGGGGATGCGTGACTGCACCTTCACCTTCACCCGTCACCTAACCCCCCTCCAAAGCCGAAATCTAACCCCACCTCGCTTTTTTTGGACACCCTTACCCAGCCTGGATGAGCTCACCCTGCTTCTTCACAGTCGCATACACGGTCGCTGAAAGAGACGACACGGTTCGAAGGTCACGCGGCCCCTGGGATAGCACGGGACTCCCTCCAACCTCACGGCCTCCTCATCCCCCCATCAACCTTCCCTGGAATACACCCCCCCCCCCCATACCCATTCTTCCAGCATGAGAGCCCGCCTGAGCTTCATCAGCACAAATGCCTGTTTTTGCAGGAAGGACCCGGCCAGCTGCTCACCGCCAACAATGGGGCCTTCGTCACAGTGCTGGTGCGTGTGTGTGTGTGTGTGTTTGTGTGTGTGTGGTAAAGAGGCTTCAGCCTACAATGCAATATGCGTGCGGATGCACACCCACACATGTGCGCGTGTGGCTACGTCGGCCCAGGAACGACCCTGTGTATCAGAGAATGCTGGGACTTCCCCTTTTCCGCACCCAGGCGGCCTAGTGCCCACAAGGCCAACTTCCTGTTCAAGGTAACGGCACTTGGCGGCTGCCGCTCTCACGGTCTCCCCCGGGTCGCGACACGCGTCTCACTGACCCTCCTGTGCGCTTCAAACAGTGACGCACGCGGACACTGGGGGGCCGAAAATAAGCAATTCAGGTGATGGCTCTGAAAAAAAAACCAAAAAAGCAAAGCAGAGAGAGAGAGAGGTAGACAGCCGCAGCGACCTATCAGTCCGTCTCCAGCTGAAGGAAGTGACTGGGGCAGAGGGCAGGACTCCGCCGTGGGGCGGAGACGGTGCGCGGGGGCTAAAGTATAACCGGAAGGTCACAGATTTGCGTCCCAGAAGAGACATGCCGCTTGACCTTTGATAAAGAATCCCCATGAACTCCAGAAAGTTTTGGAATCAGCAAAAGAAACTGCGGCATATAATGAGATAATTAAAAATTCAACCTACGGGATGTTAACTTGGAGAGATCCCCTCGTAAGCGACTTTAATTAAGAAGAACAAACCGCACACAAACGATGAAAAACAAAATAAGCTGGCAGTTTGGATAAAACTGGTACGGGCTTGTCGTAAATAATAAAAGCTGAACAACAGGATTCGGTGAGACCAAGCTGAGCTTACGTGCCTGAAATCAGCAGCCGAGTATATTTAGACAGGCAGGATCCAGCCTGATCGGGAGGGGGGTCCTGACCTGACTGCCTCATTCAGTCAGACTATCAACAGTTATCAGGATGGGGGTGGCAGTTAGTGCAATCAGGGCTGATTGGAGCGGGAACCAAACCAAGCCGACATTCAAATCTAGGAGGCACCTTGAGAGTGGTGCTCAGCTGACTCCCCCAGGCGCTGGTTTCCTGAGTTTGGCAGCCTTCCCCAGTGCGCTGGACGTGGCCTGAGGGCCGTCCTCTGTCCTTACACCTTCCTCATTCTGCCCCAGTTCCCCTTGTGTGACACACCAGGACTGCGGCTTATTAACCAGAGAGTATTATTAGCTCGTCCCCGGCTGCGGTGTCTAACAATTGTACTGGCGAATGGGGGCTTGTAGGGAAAACAATATGCCATTGTGAAGGGGGCGATGGGGTAAAAAAGGCAGCCTGTGGCCCCGTGGGGGTGGGGGGGTTTGTATTCACTCACTCCACCTCAGGTACGTGACTAAGGAGGAAACGCTGCCTGAATCCCACCCGGAACCCCATCGCGGAGCATCCCATTCCCTCATATGCACCAAGGTGCTGCCGCCTCCCTCACGCAAACACCTCTCGTACCTTCTCATGGTCATCGCTGCCCATCCCAGTGCGGTTCCGGAAAATTCTGATAAACCCGCAACTCCCCACCGTCGTTCCTAGTGTTACTCTGTGTTCCGCCCCGAACGGACCGGACCAGACCGGACCGTCACACGTCAGGCATCTGACCTAGAGACTGCAGGGTCACATGACTGGGAAGTACCGGGGTTAAAATAAGCAGGGTGCCGTGTTCTTTCGCCCTCCTGCAAACCGGGCAGCCCCACCCCCCTCAACCTTCCAACGGGACACACAGCTAAAACCACCAAGCAGAGTCTCTCTCCCTAAACTGCCGGCAGCGGCACGCAGGCCACGCAGTGAGCAGCAGGGGGCCCTGGCTTGTATTCTCCATGCCCTCCCAGGGCTCCGTCATCGCTTAGTAATGTCTTGTACGGGCTTGACTACAAGCGCCCGAGGCTGGAGGATTATGGGAGATGGAACTCCTCAAAAGCGAACCCGACTGTAGTTCAAATCAGCTCCACACAAACTGGCACAGACTAATGATTCTGTCCCGCTGTGTCCCGGGGGGGGGATGGAACTGCTTCAGAAAAATGTGGTTCCCTTATGCTCCCGCGAGTCATTCATCTGGGGCATGGTCGTAAACAACGAGGACCTTAACCTACAAGCATAACTGTGGCACACTGAGCGCCAAAGCCCAGCAAATAACAGCACCGATAAAAACAGCCTTCTGTAAATAATGCTGGCTAAATTAGGTTAGCCCATTTTGTCTCCCAGAGCTTGTGCAAACAAACAGCTAAGTTTCCTAGAAGTTTTGAAATGCCTCCAGTGCACATTTTCCAGAGCCCCCTCCCTCCGGATCCTGCCAAAACAACATCCCACCCCTTCTGTTCTGCTTTAAGCAATGTTCTTTTCGTGGAGAACACAACTCAGGGCACAAACAGATCCTAGAGGTGTGTCCTCCCGTGACCAATCAGGGAGCAGGTGCTCGGCCGCCTGAGCCAATGGGAGCGGCAGGGGGGTGGGCCCCGCAGCGAGGGACTTGTTGTTCTGTTGGGCCCCTGCACACTTGACAGTGATGAACGAGAGCGATGAAGGAGAGGTCAGCCCAAAGCGTGGATATCCCTGGCCGGCGTCCCAGGGCAGTGGAGGAGGGGGAGGCGCTTGTTATTCAGCCTCTGCAGCGGGGAGCTCATCGCTCCTACCTCGGAAGGATTAGCCTATTTCCAGAGGCCTCATGGACACCTGGGTGTGGGGCAGTCTGTAAACACACCTGGAGACGAGGCCGACGACTGTACAGGGCGTCGCCGAGAACAAAGACCGAGAACAAAGAGCTTCCCGCGGAGAGGCGAGGGGGCCCAGCGCCAGCACCGCCGTTACGGCTCCTCGATCATACAGCCCCGCGCACTGTCACGGCCCAGCTAAACGCACACGGACAGAGCAGCCGCTACTTCAGCATCACAGCTGTTTTCTGCTTCTTCGTGGAAAAAGTCAGCAGCAGAAAATGAAGAACTTAGGGTTCCAAAGTGATATCACACTTCCTTTAGTTTATTGTTAACCACTATATTTATTCCACACCCTTATACAAAAAAAACGTTCCACTGAGTATCCAGCCCCCCCCCCCCCCGTTTCACACTCTCCTGTATTTTGCACAAGTATTGTGACACCCTCCCCTGGGGATGGGGGGGGAATGCTATTTCATACCACTGTATACCTATATACAGTATGGGTGGTATGCAGGGGTGCCTTAATGCAAGGGCCTCTGCTAAAAAGGGACCCCCCAGGTCCAAAACTTTTACTGTTGCCAGCCCCTCCCCAGGTTGAGAACTTTCTCAGGGACCGTAGGAGGAAATAAGGGGCCCTAAGACAGCCAAGGGGCCTCTGACCACGTTAATGTGCTCTGATGGTGCATAATAAAGCCCACTTTACTTGTCTGAGCACACCAATTGCATTCATTTTAATTAGCTAAGGCAGTGTGGCTGTTTCTCCCTTAACAGTTATAATACACAACACTCCCTGCTTTTGCTGTTAGTCTGTTACATTATCGCCTTATCTCCCGATGTGCTGAATGGCAGCGAAAGTAGGACGTCCAAAGTACACAGGAATAAACTGATGAAGTAAAGCCGACTGTCATTCTGCTTATTTGCATTTCAGCCAGCTTGGCAAGGTGCTGCCAGTGCGACGAGGCATTTTTCACAGGGCGGCACATAGCCATGCGAGTCCAGCGGGGGTCACACAAGGTGGAAGTAGCCAATCGGAGTGAAGCAGAGAGCGCCGCGGCCAATCGGAGCGAAGGGACCGGCCAATCAGAGCAAAGCAGATAGAGCCGTGGCCAATCGGAGTGAAGAGAGTGGCCAATCGGAGTGAAGCAAAAAGCAGCCAATCGAAGCAAAGCAGGGAGAGCTGCGGCCCTCCCATCACAGTATGGGCCTTTGCCAGATGCTGGCTGGTTTTGTGACCATACGGAGTAAAAGAGATCGGACAGCAGCAACGGGGGGCGGGAGGACATGCCCAGAATGAGAATCACAAGGCGCCCTGTGGGAAGTGCTTACTCTAAAAATACATGGAGGTGCGAAGCAGCTGGTGACATCCGCCAGGTTTCAGACGCAGGCGCCTGGGGATCTGGGCAGTGGCGCTTATGTATGTGGCATTACCAAGACAGGACAGTAGGTGGCAGGGTGGTTAAAGAAAGGGAGACGCAAAGACGTGAGTTTGCAGGCTGGTTTAGTGGCAAATATAAATCAGCACTATGTAACATAGGTATTGGATATTGCCCATTATCTTCACAATAAATGATGGCCCACAGTCAAGGATTATTTTTAGGATGGGCAACGTACTTGTCCAGTGAGCAACTTCCAAACAAAGACCTCTGAGCTCAAGAAAGCTCTGGCTCCGGATTTCCCGTACGTGAAGCGAAGCTCCACCTGGCTCTCCATCCATCGTCAGTGTGTGACACCAATCCAGGGGCTGCTTAAGGCCCAGCCAATCAGGCGTCAGGCTCTCTCTCTCTCTTCAGGTGCGGATTTCCACGCCCTCACAGCAGCCCATTTTACGAAGCGCCCTGATCGGATGTCCAGACAGCGTGTTGAGTTTCTTGCTAGCCCTCTGTAGCATGGCCAACCAGGCCAACCATGTCTACCAGGCCGGGCTGGACTGGGATTAAAAATCAGCCCTGGATTTTTGCCAATAAACGCTACTTCCCACAATAAATGTTGCCAATCAGGGGGCGGGGGGGGGATACCCAACAGTGAATTTTACCAAATGTTAGATGAGTATTGCCAGCCCAGAAACCTATTCACATACGGGGAAAATGGTGGCGTGCCAGATGGCCAGTTCAAATGTGAGAAGCCAGTTTCAAATGCGAGAGGCACAGGCCAGTGCAAGAGACACAGGACAAAAGTGAGAGGAACAGCAGAATGCAAGAGGCATAATGGAACCTGAGAGGCAAAGGCAAACATGACAGACACAGGGCAAACACATGAGGCATGGGCAAACGTGGGATGCATAGGCTAATGCAAGAGGCACAGCAGAACGCGAGAGGCATAGTGGAACTCGAGAGGCATAGTGGAATGCGATAGGCACAGTGGAACGCGAGAGGCACAGCGGAATGCGAGAGGCACAGCGGAATGCGAGAGGCACGGCACGACGGAAGAGGCACAGCGGACCGCGAGAGGCACGGCACGACGGAAGAGGCACAGCGGAACGCGAGAGGCACGGCACGACGAAAGAGGCACAGCGGAATGAGAGAGGCACAGTGGAACGTGAGATGCACACAGGAACGCGAGAGGCACGGCACGGCACGATGGAAGAGGCTCAGCAAAACACGAGAGGCACGGCGGAATACGAGAGGCACAGCATAACGTGAGAGGTATGACAAGATGGCAGAGGCACAGCGGAACGCGAAGGACATGGTCAACTCAAACTCAAAACAGCATACAAACACCACTGGTACCGCGGCCTCAGGAAGCGTGGAACACTGGGGGGAATCTTCCCAGACCTTAGCAACTCTTTACGTCTGTACAGAATATAGAGTCCATCCCCATACTGTAAACTGTCATCGCCGGCAAAGCATGAGGCCGCCACTATGCGAAGCACAGACATGATTCCAAACGGCGAACGTGATCTGCAAACCATACGCCTGTGGCAGTGCCGAAAAAAAAAACACAGAATAAAAACATTTACATTACAATCTGGTTCTTCAGTCAGTGAGTTGCTTTTTTGCCATTTCATACTATTTGGAGGATAGAAAATCACTTCTTGTTATCAGTTTTCACCTGTTTCTTTAATGTTGTGTGTGAACAGGAATCGATAATTGCTTTAAAAAGACTCGATGGGAAACCCCTCAAGGGTCACGGGAGGGTCACTCTCAGCTTATGACACCACACTGCCAACCCCATAAAAGAGTGAATTTTATTACAGAGGCTTTTATGCAAACATGACTTATTCAGCCAATACCGTGAAATTTTTCTTCTTTTATGCCGCTGAAGCGCTTTTCCCGCTGCACCATCGCAAAACCACGATGCAGCTTCCTCTTTATAATCTGAACCAGCATCATCCTCCGAAAGCATATTAGAAAGAACTACACACCTAAGACTAAGATCCCTGTTAGGGACACTCTGATTAGGGGGAGGGAAGCAGTCTGAGAGCTGGTGTGTCTGGCTCACAAACGCAACCCTGGGGAGCTTGAAAAACGAAGCAGAATTAATTATGCGAGCATGACATCCCATTGGTCCCAACCCCTCCAGCTCACTGGGAGAAAGAGAAGTCACTGGCCAATCAGTGCTGAAGGAGCAACAGACTGCCAAATGGGGGGGGGGAGGGTGTTGACAGAGTATCTCCTTCTTGAATGAAATCCTGCACAATCATTCCTGCTGGGAGCAACAGGGGAATAGAACAGAATAGTGATGCTTTATTCATTCCCGAGGGGAAATCAGGTTTCTGCTGAGCTCATCCTACTCCCTCCTAACCCTACCGACATATTCGGGGGTGAGAACATGGGAGTCACATCACAGGGTCAGCAGCAGCCCTGGTCCGACTGGGGATTAAGGGCCTTGCTGAATGACTCAGTCGTGGCACCGGTCGACCAGCCCTGGGATTCGAACTGACGGCCTTCCAAACACGGGCACTGAGCCACACTCACAGGCCATGTGACCAAACACTCCTGGGTTTGTGTTTTTTTTTTCCCCTGACCATTTGCTTTGTTTGCAGCGAGCCGATTGATTATCTGTGCAAACACGACCTTCTCAAGTTGCTGTAACCAACCACAGACGGCATCCCCCCCCCCCCCGTGTCCCGCCACACCAAACAGAGATTTAAAGCACATCTCAGCCTCGCAACTATTTCCAGACATTTCCATCAACTGCCCAAAGGTACAAACTCTCCCTTGCTTTTATATATATATATATATATAGGAAAAAACAGGCACAAGAGGAAGTCAGTGATTCTTTCCCTTGATTGCATCTCGGTGCACGTGCAGCCCAGTGCAGGGCAGACCCAAAGTCTGGATCCCGCCACCCCCCCCCCCCAGGTACTGGCTGGCTAAAGTTACAGGAGGCCAACAAAGGCTCACGGAGACGACGCTCGCTCAACAAAACAGCTTTTAGTGCAGGTGTTCCAGGCCACGTCCCTGGGGGGCCGTATTTACACTGGTTCTAATCCCAACTCGCCCCCCCCCCCCCCAATCCAATTAG
>JAODJW010000108.1:909969-920822 GCA_026777045.1 Hyperopisus bebe
CTTAATTTCATCCTTCCATTCGGTATTAAATATGTAAAACAACAAGTCCCTAATCCAATTAGTGTTTAATTATCTGCAATATTTATGTGACCACATTCCCCACTGATGCTGCCGCAGTCAAATGTGGAATTTCAGGCAGGGGGCAAGAAGATACGTCTCACCAAATAGAGAAGAATCAAATATAAGCCAAATGTTTAGATTTACCAGAAAAAAAACGTTACGGCCCACTCTGAACCCACAACCCTATTGGGGATGAGGTCCCACACTTTTAAGTTACAACAGCATCAGTCCCTGGGTCAAAAATGCAGGGGCTTTTAATTTGTCCCAAGGCTCAGCACTAAGGGGAGGGGGGAGTCACATCTCAGTCCCCAAAAAAAGGACGTCTTAACCTCTGTGTGGAACCGGGCCAAGGCTGAGAAACACAATATCCCACCCACCTCCTTCCCCAGCCCCCACCCCCCTATGTACCTTTCAACGTCAGGTGAAAACACACCCACCTTTTTCTAGGTAACAACTTCTTGATGATACTTTATTTTTTTAAAAGTCACCACAAACAGGCTTGTGTGTCTGTTTATTTATTTATTTATTTATTTATTTATTTATTTATGGGGGATAGTGCGCATGTTAACCTGGACAGTCTACGTTTCGCCGCCCCCGCTTGGCTGGTTTTAAAAACCGGGGTCCCGCCACAACCACCGCGCTACAAGCTCAGCCCCGCTTCCTCCTCGAGGGGGTCCGCGCTTGTTCCCAGCCGATCTGGAAATGCGCCACACAATTTGTTTTGCAGCTCGATCGGCGGCGCCTCGCTATGCACCGTGGTAATCTTTCGCGCCTTGTACGTCGGTTAGCTGCTGACCACAGTAAAACAGGGTACGCCAACACACGCAAGTAACGCAAGGATGGAAAATTCTGTCAACGCAGATTGGGGTTTCTAGTGAATCTCTACTGCCCTCTGCTGACGGAATCTTTCATTTTCACACCAAGGCTTGAAAATGCCAGGAGTGTGACGGTAACAATCGGAGTCTATTACGACGCATTCGAGGAAAAGACATCTGGGCTCATTCACGTTCTTTTCCCCAATGAGAGTGCGTTACGGCGGGGTGAAAATATTTTTGCACACATTTTAAAAAGCTCATGATTTATGAACATTCATGTAGCTTAAAAAAACCTATAAAAAGCATATAATTGTTTCTTATACCTGCATGTAATTAGACACACACACAAAAAAAGACTAGCTCCACAGACAATGTGAAGCGTTGGGTAGGAATACATTCAGGCAGCTCCCTGCCCAGCCATAAAAGGCATAAAAAAGGACAGCGTACAGAAATTCGTTGTGCAATATCAAATTCCCATATGGATTTACAATCCCATAATATACAGGCTCCAAATCCTATTAATCGGCAACAGATGGGAGACGATTGGACTTGCGAGCCTGCTTGTGACATACATCCCCCGCTGAGAGGAGAAAAGGCTTTAAAAAGTCACGTAGGTGTGAAAGTCACGGTTTAATCGCATACGTCTCCGTTATTGTACGGGCACCTTAATTCAGGCTGATCTGCACGGCCACAGTGTGACTAGCGACCGACGTGTGATATTCTCCCTCTGGAATAGTTCGAATTGTTGGCGAAATGGCCACACTGGAGCCTCTGTGTGTCTCCCCTCGCCCACTCCGGAGAGGCACAGCCACCCGGCTACGGGACTCTCCACTTCGCGGCTTCCACGAGCAGCTCCTGTCGCTGTCAATCACTGACACTCCTCAGACTGCTTCAGTTGTTGCGCCACAGTCTGTTCTCTCACTGAGTTGGCAGAGTTCTCAAAGCCCGCCGAAGCCCCAGAACGATCAGACGCCGCAAGTTATTTTTGCACATTAGGATATTAGAGTTTTTAAACAAGGCAATTCTGTTTAATTCGATGTAGAAATATATTTTCACGAATATGCATGTCTGATACTTGGGACATCATCATAAAATAAATACTAAAACAGGAGTCTACATGCTAGTTTAAATCAGTTATAAATTGTCACGTGCGCGTATTTGATGAAGGCATCCATCTTCCTACTGCTTATCCTGGTCAGGGTTACAGGAGGCCTGGAGCCTATTACAGGCAGCACAGGGCTGGGGGGTACACCATAGAAGTGAACGCGGTCCAATGCAGAGACCAGCTATCCTAAACGAATGTCTTTGGCCTTTGTGAAAAAAACAGACACAGACACAGAGCCCAAATGAGACTGGAATCCCCGATCCGAGAGGTGTTGAGTTGACACTGATGCCCCCTGGAGTCGCAGTGGCGCTATTACGGAAGGAAAATTATGTTTGTTCTGTCGTTTAAGAAACGGTGAAAGATAAACCATTCTGGAAAAAAATACAGAAAATATTCTGCAAAATCATTAAAAAGCGCCATGAAGTTGTTTATTTTTTGACAAAGTAACTGTAAAGACTGAAATGTTATTTTTTGTCTCCATAGTGGAGAATGAAGAAAGGGTTTCAATAGTTATTTATTTATACATGTGTCTTTTTGAATGTTGGTTTGGTGGTCCAGAATTTCAATTTTAATAATAAAAATCATTTTTAACCTACATAAAAGTCTGTATATAAAAGTATGTAAATATTCATTGCATTCGGTTTAATAACACCATGCTGACTGGCCACTTATTTGGACCATATTAACAAAGTTACAAATGGGTCAGACAAGCTCATCAAAGTAAGGCCTCCGTGACACTGGCCAAAAATTTGCTCAAAGAGCCTTTCATTCAAATGAAACGCACTGCAGATGGACGCTACCTACCCTAAATTAGCTGTCCACTAAACAGCGCACAGCTGTGCTCTGCTTGGGATTTGACCCCAAAACCCTCTGGCTTTCAGCCCTGTTACCAGGTTATGCTGTTTTAGTGCCCAAGTATTTCAGGGCGAACCTTTTTTCGCGTGCAAATAATGGACATGCTAAGAAATGACAGCGGAAGTTAAGAGACGCCAGTAAGTGGGTCACATGTCTGCCGGTCAGGTGGGAAGGCTGTTTGTTTGAACAGGAACGACTGGGACGATCCCTGCTGGTTCGCGGGGCGCCGCTGTTTAAGTCATCGGTGTCACTGGAGCCAGGTTACCGTGAACACTGACCAAGAACAAGAGCACCTTATAGACACACAGCTAATTTTAGAGCGTCACAGCTATAATTACCGTGCTCATCAGAGCCCACGGAGCTACGAGGTCCTGTTTCCTTACAGCTAAATATTTACTAGAGTGCCGTTGAGGAAATTTACCAGCTCCGGGCGACAACAACAGTGTCACGTAGTGCTACTGAAACACCCAATGTCACCTACGTGGCTGGCAACTATATAGAATTCTCTAGACTGGGTGCCCAGTTAAGTTGAGATATTACAAAGTGAGTTACCATAAAACAGCATAACAAGTATATTACACACCCAGAGGTGTTTTTTTTTTGTATAAGTCACCATTCAGAGTTACACCGTCCATCAAAAAATTCAAAATGACAGTAAACACTTACAACAAAACTGACATTTGCAATAATTTAAACGGCAGTATAAAAAGTGCATAAAAAGTACACAAAACTCACAAAGACATACAACCATCTATGACCTTTTTTCCCTCAGATTAATGTCATAAGTTTACAGTAGGACCAGCTCTGACCCAGTTTAACTCCCAAAGTTATGGTGGCTGACGCCAGGCCTGACTGCCCACGGCATTCCACCCCTGTGAGGTGGCCCGTGTTATGGGTCAGACAGCAGGGCCCTCGGGGTGGGCTGGCGGAGGGCACCGTGACGTCAGAGCCACGGGACACGGGATGTGGCCAAAGCGGGCATCCGAGCCGAGCATGTGACACTGCGGTCCGTGTGGAGACTGCGGACTGAAGATCAGCTCTGCAGCAAACTCTCATGCAAGGTCGCAATAAAAAATGGGGGTGCGGCGGGGGGGTGCCTCTCCACCAAACATGGCCATAATTTGTTCTTTGAGGTCGAAGGATTACTTGCAGGGGGAGGGGGATCCCATTATAGTCAATGTGAGTAACAAGCAAAACACAGCAGACAAACATATGAGTTCTCTTACCCTTAATTAACGCTACTGTTAAAATCCCAGCTTGAGCAATGGGACACAGAAACCCAAACAGGAAAAACTCAGTGTGTGGCCTTGGAATCTTGCACAGCTATAAGAGATTCCTGAACTCTGACCTAGGAAACCACTTCTGCTCAGGAAAAGAAGCCCCCCCCCCCCAACCACTCTGCAAAACCTCCACTATAATCCAGGAGAACGAAACAGCACACAATGCATCGTTTGTTAGCACTGACACATTGCTGGAGAAACCAGTAGGACAAACAGGTATGCAAAGAGAGCTCACTGAAGAGGAGGAGGGTCATTTTGCTCACATACAGGTGAATATTGCAGAGGGTCTATTATGAGGGGTATGACAGATAAACGAGTAAAGACTTGGAGCCAACTGAACAAGTACCAGTACCTTGAATCAGCTTTGCAGTAACCGATTCTGTTCTATTTTGCATAATAATTTTTCCAGTGCAGGGTTGCAGTAAGTCTGGATCCTACTCAGCCTGGGTGGGATGCCAGTCCATTGCAGGGCATCCATCCAACCATTTTCTATACCCACTTGTTCTATGCAGGGCTGTGGGGGTCCAGAGCCAATCCCACAAGCTATGGCCACAAGGCAGCGAACAACTCAGGATAGGATGCCAACCCATCGCAGGGCACACATTCATAAACGATACACGATTCAGAGAGAGCGTCTGACCGTAACCGCATGTCTTTGGACCACGGGTGGAAACCGGAGTACGAGGAGGAAATCCCACTCAAACATGGGGAGGACATTCGACCTCCGTACCCTGAGCCAGAGGAGGAATCAAACCCACATTCCTGAAGGAGTGAGGTCATACTGCTTGGTGCAATGCTCCCCCATGGTCAAAGCACGTGTGTCTGAAGATTGATGGTCCTCTCAAATCTGGCTTTATTGATTTAAACTGATTCGATTGCCTGTGTAAGTTTAGAGCATACATACAGCTGTCTTTAAAAAAAAAAATTCAACATATTCCATAATAAATCTGAGAGATCCAAACACACTTTGTTGTGGAGGTAGCATTTTCACTAACAAAATATGACCCTATGACCCCCACTGACCCCCAAGGATTTATCTTTGCAGATTGCCCTTGAGACTCCCACCCTAGTAGTATTTTCAGCTGTGGCCTTCAATGATAGACATGCACAATTGTCCTCCAGTATTAACACTGCCACATTGATCTTGAGGGGGGGGGGTCTTGCTTTATTAGCATCTTATTGCTATGAGTTGGACTCAATCACACCAGACCTCCATAAACGGAATTCAAAGTACTCAAGATAATCAAGCTGGCATGAGAGGAATCTTACTCTAAACATTCCCCGTTCTACTTTGGGAGGACAAGGCGAGCAAGTGCATTCACCACCAATGTCAAAACATGTTAACACAGTAAAAAATAATTCTCAAAAATCTGAAGTGACATTGATAAAGATTCAATTAAATGCTGGTCCTTTCGCCAGTCCGTGATGGGCAGAGGTTTGTGTCTTTTGCGTTTCCTCGAGTCTGTGCAAAACGAAAAAATCTGGCATCGCATTCACACAAAAGCATCGAAATCCAGAAAACATGACCTTTGGCAAGACTTCAACAAATGCAGTGTAAGATGACTTTGGGAATGCATCGCGGTGGGGAAACACGCCGAGTCTTAGAGGTGCCGCGACCCCACCACAGAACGCGATGGACAAGCCGCGCAGTCTTTCGACTGTGGCTGCTTGTTTTCGAGCTGTTTGAATTCCGGTTCCATAACTGGACATACCCCTTTCACCTAAGTAGAAGAACAACCTAAATTAGCTATCATTAGATACACTGAAACGTTTTTTCAAGAGACAGCTGCAGTCCATGACAAGGATGATGCCATGTAACGTATTTTTAGCATTTGCCATCGGGGTGAACAGCTATTAATCTTAACATTTTCTTCTGCGTGCCAGTCATCCGTAGACTCCAGTTGTACAATATAACCCTCGTCTTTTGAAACAATTATACAGGTACACATGTGTCATTCTAAATATTCGTCTTCACACTGTAGACAGTGGAATTTTTAATATCATATATATCATTTTTTTTCATTTCACTTTTCCGTTGTCAAAATATAAAACTCCTTTTTCCCCAAAGGACAGCTTCAAAAACCTATCAGCGGCCGGCAGGGTATGTATTTTTGTTGTCAATACAGCTAAAAAGAAAACTCATGTTATTTTTCTTTGTGAATTAAACCCTTAGGTGGAAGCCCGATAAGCACCGGACGGCGGCGCACAGTTGCGTCTCCGGAAGCGGCTTTTCCGATTGCTGTCCGTCTCCTACCTGCACTGTCCGCAGTATCCGTGCGCTTCTTTCCCGGACGTCGGCAAACGGGCATCTCTTGGACAGCATAAGCAGGCGGGCCAGCGTGTCGTTCAGATTATTCGAAGAGGCGACAGCTGAGTCGGCTGACGAAGAGGACTCTCCGGGGGGGGAGGCTTTTTCCACCATCATCATCACTTCTTGCCGTATGTTGTCCATCGCCGCCTCCCTGGACAGCGCGTCTCGGCTACCGAGCGCCGTCCACCAGCCCTCGGCGTCCTGAGTGTCCATCCAATCTGCGCTCTGCCCTAACTTTAAAGATGCTCGGTTAGCCAATTTATAGTGATGTTTACACCTTGCTTCAAAGTAATCAGTTCTGTAAAACGTCGATTTAATCATATAGAAGTGTTTTCAATAAAAACTATTGCGTCCCGGCAAAACATAGCGACTCAGAATGTTTCAATACTGAATGACAGGAAGCTGATGGCAAAGGCTGATTGGAAGCTGGCAAGCAGGAAAATGCATTTGCAAGATTTTACAGATCCCCTGCAAGCAGGATTGACAATAAAGAGCCCGTGCAATTTACATTTACAACAATTGATAACATACAACAGTAAACACATTTCCTTTAGCCTGCAGTATTTATACGCAAAGCTATTTATATGAGCGCACAGACAACGGTTTAATAATGCAAGCTACTCAATGCTATTTATCCTACTATCCTTATAAAAATGTTAAAATAACACCCGTTACATTTTATTATTTATAGAATAAAATAACCCAAACTCAAAACTGTCAATACTGTTACTCTGCTTGCCGTTTAATAACGCAACTGTAACCGATGAGCGCTGTTGTTTTGCAGGTCAGCTAATCTCCCAAATAGTTCATTCAATTTTCACAAAAACATACATGGTAGTAACACTACCATTTAATTGTTATAATGAATAACTGAATGTACGATTCAGTAACACCTCCAAGCCCTCTTTCAGATTAAACTGTAAACTGGCAAATAATACAAACCGCAGAGAGACTTACTTAGCTCACATATATTTCCGAAGATCAAGAAGCGTTAAACCCCGGCGCAATAAGTGGGGAAAAATAGACCCATTCGTTTCAGTGTCACTTGAGCAGAGGATTAACTGACACCTGCGACGTTCAATGGGACATCACAAAATTAAATGTGGGCGTATACTAAATGGCACTGAACCAATTAGCATCAACGCAGGGCACATGTCGCCGTTAGTTTCGCAATGTCCTCTGGGAATTTGAGTTCTCAGCTTGTTATTTTTCGCGTCTGCTTTGACTACTGGAAGTGCTACATTAAAACTACAACTCCCGGTAATTCGCATGAAAGGCCAAATTATTGTAAAGGTTTTAGTTTTAAAGATGGGCTTGAATCCCGTCTGTGGTCTACCTCTCACTTGTACTCTATGTTTCCTGGGACAGGCTCTAGTCACTATCCCCATACCTTGCATTGGGTCTAAATAAGCGGTTGGAGGATGGATGGAACTTTAAGCTGTAAACAGATACATTTTCCATAATTGGAAGTAATAGTAAGTTTCAAACAATTAACAATGCAGCACAGTACGTAGTACATGCTATTTGCACAATAAAGGAGAAAAATAATGCCGCCATTCTGTAAAATTCTTGTTTCCCCACAAAACTAGCACATTAATAATGCATTCGTCTTAATTTAGTCAAACGTGGATAAACATCTCATCTGTCACTTGATTTTTAGCTTGCTCACTCTGTAAACACCAGTCATCCTTACGTCAGCCTGTGTTGTGACAGTTTGACCCCCAACAGTATATCAAAAGTTATGTTTCATCAGGTAAGAGGTGTGACGTTTACGCTGTGAGGTCAGTTTCCTGCATTTGCGTGGGGGAGACTACATTAAATACAACGTATACACCCTCTCTTTCCCCGACGGTTTCTTCTTAAGACGTGTAATTCTCTTTATAAGATATTTTATTTCAGCGCTTGTAACGGACAATTAAGCCTTTCTAAAATGCTGCTGCCTGAGATCAAGCTGGGTCACGCAGTTCAAGGGTCCATAAGGGATACGATGTTACAGCGTCGAGTTTGTAATACCTATTGAACTAAGGCAAGGGAGTGAATATTGAATAATAAAAACGTGACTAAGTTGACATTTTATATCGTAGCCTCTCAAGTTTTATAATAGATGTGCATGCTAAACCAAAACAGTGGAAAAAACATATACGTTATGTTAAAAATAGACGCAGCCAGGAACGCCACAATATTTAATTTGGTTTCATTGATCCCTCCAAAATATATACTGTAGACCTTTCTGTAAGTTTATAAACTGCCCCCCCCCACAGGGGGCGGAGCCTCCACGCGCGGCGGGGGAGGAGGGAAATTTAAACTGCGTCCGACTCGTATGCTAACCGGTAGAATAAGCATATTCGGCAGATGGTGGAGGGGTTATGTTACACGGCAGAGAGACGGCTACTAAAACTTTACAGATGGATCTCTTGGAGGATCAGGTAGGCGCTCGGGCGAAGTTACACACGGGAGCTTATTGCGCAGTTACGGATAAATAGCATGCTAACTAGCGCCGGACAAACACCACTTAGCCGAGTCTGTATATAAGACTTGCTTTGCGTTGGGTGCAGTGCAATAAGCAGCTGGTCAAGTTTGTATGGCGATCACAGTGGTCACCAAACAGCCAGTTAAGCTTTATGTGTTAAACAAACCGTGCTCGAGATGCTGTGTTCCGGTTTTGTTTCTCAGCCTGTCATCTTCCTTGGATATTAACCAAAACATTAACATGAATGCTGGGTTGCCATCTCTCACGCATCTGGCGTGACTGTCACGCAAGAAATCTTACGGCAAATCTATATTATTAATCATTGTAAACTTTAAATTAGCTACGTCAAAAGCGTTGGTGGAGTTTGCAAACCATACAGACTATTTACAAGGTAATAAAACTGTTACATAGCCTACATGTAAATGCGTGTGCATGTGTGTGCAGACTGGTCTCTAAAAATCTCACGCCAGCCAGCTGACCTAAGTTGGCCACCCTGTGTATATTAACTAAAATACTGATACTTTGTGACAGTTATATTATTATCCTGAGTGTTTCAAGGTAACGTTATATGTTTTTTTTTTAAATGTATATTTAGAGTCGAAGTCTGGCATCGCCCTTGAAGCACAGCTATCTTGGAAGCTTCCATCTGCCCCCGGACCGGATCCCTCCTCCTCTGACCTCCATGGGCGCCTCCGATGTCGGCGACTTGAACCTGCACAAAGGCGAATTGCGGCCGTGTTCAGCAACGCCCGACGCTAATGGCAAAGGTATGCCTGTGGCGTTGGCTATGAAACGAATATGAGTAATTATGAGTTCGATTTTCAGGGGGAATCATAACATGCGTACTTGAACGCACTTGTGTTCTCTTGTACTCGTTTTACGTCATCTTCCATTGTCGAAGACCAGTTCCAATACATAAGTACAGTAAAAAACCCAAAATGTTGGTCCTGCCCTGCCCCAAATACCAAGGATACATCAGTTGCATCCTCACCAAATGAGACCAGTTCCATGATTCATTGTGCCCCAAGTTAGTTCCTGGAATGTAGGTTAGCAAGACCAGTCTTGCCAATACTACAAGTCTGGTTTTTGCATTCTTGGTATTGAGATTCACCCTCGGTATTGTGGCCCTTTGTAAAATATGTACTGTGAATATCAATATTGGGCAGTCACATCAAAACAGCAGTGCTAGGTGTTCTATTGTCCGACATGGTAAACGTTTTGCCATTCTCGCTAACAGCGGTGATAGCTGCGCTGAAGAACCTTCAGGAGAAAATGCGCCGCTTGGAGCTGGAGAGGGTCCAGGCCGAGAATAATGTCAGGCAGCTGTCGCGGGCAGCTCACTGGAGCCCGGCCACCAGGGAGCCTCCACTGGACCCAGCCGCTGAAGGGGCGAGCGCACCCAGCCAAGGTGACTTGTCCTACCTGCAGATTGCGAAACGGAAATAAACACTTGCGCTGAACGTACATTCAAGAGTATGTTCTAAAAAAATCACTTAAATGCCTGTTAATAGGTATTGATGAAGTGCGATTAAGCATGTAAGGCATTTAATTAAATATTAAATGCATTTTAATAATACATCCTGCTCTAAATGACCTACATTTTTAATTACCACCCTAACATATTGCCTTAAGTGTCATCCTGCATCCTGTCTGTCACAGAGCTGGTGCACCAGCTGCAGTCAGCAGAAGCTCGTTGTAATCTGCTGGAGAAGCAGTTGGATTACATGAAGAAGATGGTGGAAAGGGCAGAAGAGGACAAGCTCTCGATAGTTCAGAAACAGGTGCAGTTAATTCACAGGGCAGCTGAACGGTGTCACTAAGGTGTGCAGGTTCTAGAGGCCTATTGTTCAAGTCACGGTCCTCGAGGTCCGAGCACTGCCGGTTTTCCAGCCTTCCTTTACCTGTGAGCCAGGTGTGAAGCCTCTGACCAATCAAAATCAGTAATTATTAAACTAAC
>JAODJW010000108.1:920922-946646 GCA_026777045.1 Hyperopisus bebe
CAGTAATTATTAAACTAACTACCTGGGAGAACTGAAAACACGGCCTGGATTTGGAATCGAGGTCCAGATTTGAAGAATCCTGTTCTAGAGGAAGGTGACCCATTTTTAGCCCCCTGTCGTCTCTGCAGGCCTGCCTGCTGAGGTCAAGGCTGAGAGACCAAGCAAACTTCCACACTAAACTGGAAAAGCTGGAAAAGCTGGAGAGGGAGTGTCTGAAGTTGACCAGCACCCAGTCTGAAGCTGAGGTACTGCAGGACATGTGTTCACGGTATCTTTACATTTACAGTACTTAACACTGAAGACGTGGAACCACAGGGTAATTCAGGCGCTAAGCTTTGGACCTGTAGGTAGGGTTAGGGTCAGAGTTGTACCATGTGCTAGAAGTGAACAGGAATCTCACAGCGGCATACAGTCTAGCGGCATTCTGTGTGGCGATGTAGCTTTTCGGTCTGCTTTGATGGCTCTGACTTCAGCATTGAGTGCTGAATAGTGCCATGTGATCTGTAGTGTGTAAGTGAAGCTGTCCACCTGGCAAGGCGCGCATCAGAGGAGTAGGCGTCCTGGTTTGACACGCCAACGGGCTGGCGGCATTGCAGAATGACAACGGGATGAAAAAAGTTACAGGAAGTCCAGTTTTTACTTGTTTATTTTTTTTTATAACAGAAAAAGTTAGAGGTGCTGGAGCAGAAGCTCCTTGCGGAGAAACACGAGCGACTAGCCCTGCAGGAGAAGGTGTCCTGGGTCAGTTTCTCTAAGCTACCGTCTAGATATCTCCGGGGGGCGGGGCTCCAATCGTCCAACTTATCCCTGCTTTGGTGGCGACTCCTCTTCCAGCCCCAAAGAGGCCATGGGGATGACCGTCAGCTTCACAGATCGCCTGCTTCTGAATCGGCGGGACGGAAGAAAAAGAAAACGAAAGCAGCAAGGGTACGGACCAGCGCCGCTTGCCTGTCAGGGGGGCCCAAACGCCGCGGATGGTGCATTTAGGATACAACTGAGCAGATTGGTCACGAGTTTCTGACCCGTGTTTAGAAAACGGCCAAAGTGAAGAGCGCGGCATCGTTGTCCCGGACTCTCCCCAAGGCGACGGTGCTGCCGTTCGTGGCAGGGACGGTATGTCGCAGCAGCGTCGTACGCTATGAGCCGCCAGAGGCTCGTAACGATGTCCTATTGTGTGTGTGTGTGTGTGTAGGTGTGTGTGTTACTGTCCACAATGAGTTCCATAACATTCAGTGTGACACTTACTCTAAACACCTGGAAATCATTCTGAATACTTGTCAAGTTGTGTGATAATTCACGAGGAAGCCCCCCCCCCCCTTAACCTGTGACTTTTCTGTTATGGGATCCTCCCCTTCGGGTTTGTGATACTGTTATATTTCATCGTCTCTTTTTTTTCTTCCTGTCCCAGTCCACCAGTTCGAGTCACTCTGTACATGCCAACATCCAGAGTGTTCTGCACATGATGAAACAGCACCCAGCCCAGCCACAGCGCCTGTCTCGCCCCTGCCAGAGGCCCAGCCCTTTCTCAAGCAAAGGAGCCCACGGGACCCTGATCCCCAGCCTGGGGGCCTCTGCCTCGGGCAGCTTGTCTGAGGTCCTGCTGGCTCTCCAGGACGAGCTGGGCCAAATGAGCTTGTGAGCGTCCCAGCTGCTTTCTCGCCCTTTACGGTCTTATCAGGTTACGGCTCTTCTGCTCCATAGTAACACGTAAATATTAACAGATGTAACGCAGCTGCAATGTGTCTGGGTAGTATTCCTGTTTGAAGTAAATAACGATTATTATCACAATATAATTTAAGATCCAATGTGTCACTGGCGACACGTTTTGCACCACGATGAAATCGGCCCGGGCATTTAAAATGATTGCGAAATGTATCACGATAAACACTTTGAGCGTGCTATGAATGACACAAGCAGCCAGTCATGTAGTAGGTGTTGATGCAGTGTAATTATTAATAAATATGTATGGAAACACAGTCTGCATTACACAGTGCGGCTATTAAGTCATAGAAAAATGCTGTGAGCTCATGAAAACTGAGATTAGACTGACTTGCCTCAGGGACTTTTCCTGTCATGATCATGTGGGTGTGTGTGTTGAAGTGAGCACCAAGAGCTTGCGAGGCAAATCGAGGAAACGCAGAAGCAAGAGCTGCGGGAGGACCTAGAACGTGAGCTGGATTGCCTGGTCAGACGCATGGAGGATAAGGGGACCCAAATCTCTCGGCTTAGGAAGCACCAGCAGGAGGTCAGTCCGCACTGCTCAGATCGGACTGGTTCAGGCTCTGTCTGTCTAACAGTTACTGTTCGCTGTTGTCCATCTTTTCTGCAAGCAGGTGGAGAAGCTGAAGCGGAAAGCTCTGGAGTTGAAAAGCAGCACCGAGAGCCCCAGTAAGGGGACTGTAAGGCAGCCGAGGGGCACCAAGGCCCCCCCACAGTCTCCTCCGCCTAGCGATGGAGTCCCACCAAGGCCCCAGAGCCGCGGGAAGCGGGGGACCGCGACGCAGCCCAAGCAGGCGCAGAGGCTACAGACGAGCCTGAAGAGGAGCGATATCCTGTGGGAGACGTAGCCAAGCAAGCACCTCCTCGGGCTTCACTATCGCTGCTTTTGTGCCATTTCATGTCAAAAACAGCCCTGGAGGTTCCCACGAGAGGTGAACCATGTGGAGGAATGTTGGCATCAATTAAAGTGGTTCGTGTAGCATCATCACACTCTCAAGGATGTTTTTATGGATCGATTCTGTCATCATGTATCTGTTTGTTTGACAGACTTGTATATGTGTGTGTATTTAAATAAACCATTTTGGTATTTATATGAGCAAAACCTTGGTGCTGCTTAACTGTTAAATATCACTACTTGATAGGGATGAGTACTGAGAGCCAATATTGAATTGGTACCGGTTCTGGATACTTTCGATAAGCTCCTGGACAAACGGTGCCACTATCGGTATTTTTGCCCGTAATTCATTCCAAGGGCCCTTTACCACTGCACTTTTGGTACTTAAGGAATGTGTTGGTTTTACACTGGTGTAAAAATTGGTACCGGCACTTAAAAAAGACTCAAACCCGTGTCCCAGAGGTGTGAGGCAACAGTGCTAATCACTGCACCACCATGCCACTCCCGTGGGGAAATTCTTTTATGCCTCCCTCAACTTGCTCTTTGGAGAGTAAGCTGTCCGTGAAGGGCAGTCATCCATGGCATCTCCCAGGGAGCTGGGGGTTAAGGGCCTTGTTACAAGGAGCCACAGACATGCTGAGGCTGGTATTGGCATCAATAAGCAGTATCAGTATCTGTATTGGAAAAAATCCTAAAGATAACTATCCATAATACCTGATACATGTATTATAAAGCAAATTGTACCACTGCATTAAGGAACATCAGGTACTGTTACTAAACTTGCGGTAGATTTGAGTATTTTTGGATCCCTGCAGTGCACAATGGAGACTGATTCATGGTTTAAACAGCTCACTGTCAGTCAGAGCTGTTTTCACAAGTGTACCATTGGACAAATTAATCTTTTCATTATTGTTAAATAAAACAAGGAAGAACAAAAGTGGCTGTTTTGGAGAAACTGACATGCAGCTGGGGAAGTCAGTCAGTTTGTCAGGGACCAGGGGATAGATTTACCTGACATTCCTGTTTTGACTGACGACTTTTCAACCCGCATTGAACACAGATTTACTGACAAAACAATTCCACTAACTATGCAATGCACCAGTGATTAATCAAAATACAGGATGCATGACGAGAGTCAGGTCTAGTGTCAACACATCTTGGGCCTTGAAGCCTCTGTATTAATTCCTTGACAGTGAATTGGCACCCTTACTTTAAGAGGTCGACACACCTTTGATTATAGTGTGTGGTTTAGTAGACTTCATTCTGCAGAAATTTAATAAGTGGATAGAGAAAAGTTCTCAGTTCTTTTGTGGAACAAGTTCTGAAATATTAAATGATTTTTCAGGCCTAGCTACTACTGGAGTCCTTGCATTATGGATGATATCCAATAATTAAATATAATTTGCCAGCCTGCCCATGTCACAGAGAAAAATGTTTCGGCCTAAATCAGATGGTGACCTCATCCAAGAAGTAATCGGTATAATGCAGCCTTGCTTCCTGCTTAAGTAGTTGTATCCAGTAGATGGCACTATTTCATCAGACATGTAAGTGAAAGTTATCCCACTTCTCTAAAATAAACAGCAGTCATGCAAACAGCATGTGACTCCACAATCAACTGCTTGAACACCACCAGCAATTTGTAGCTTGAAGCACTGATGTCTACAGCCTTCTGTGGTTCTGGCCCACATGGAGATGCTCCACACTCTTCCTAATATTCACACCCATAGCCTTGCTCTCAACCTCGGTACAGTAAGTCATGCTGAGACATTACCTCCCAGTAAGAGCAGAGCCCGTCTGAACAAACTGTGCAAGTTCATGGACAGATAGCATCTGATAAAATGTGTGTCATACTTCTAAGTTTCATACCCACCTTCACTTATCCCTAAAAAGCCCTCATCATATGCTGGACCATTTCTTCTTACGGAGTAAAACAAATTCGTCTCAAGACAGCTACTGTAGATTCCTCCACGAATGAGAGTGCAGGGAGGGTTGGAGTAGACCGAGTATTTATTGTATTCTGTGGCTCATAGTTGCTTCAGCCTTGAAAAGATGGAACACTTTTTGGAATAGGAAAAATGGCTTCCATAGCTAGCCAGTGTACAATGGGATGTAGCAGAACTCAGGATCTTGACTGTCAGCCATTTTCAAACCATACTGTCCATGTTCAGTGACCCCTGGGAAGGGTTTTCCTTCCTCTTAAGGGACTTCCCCCATTTTCAGCATAATTTTTCCTCTCCATGCCTGCTTCTCATCTCTATGTTCTTGTGGGAGTTTTACCTGCACAAAAATGTTCTGAGGGCAGAAGGGAAAAATCATTGGTTCAAAGAGAGAATCAGATTGTATAGGTGGGTCCAGGCAACTAGACGAGAGACGGGCCCAAGACATCTGTCCAACCAATCTCCTCTACAATCTGGTTCTCTCTCTGAGCCACTTTTCTTCCGCCCTCAGAACATCTTTGTGTTAGTAAAATGCCCATGAGCTCAGTGTTATGTCCATTACACTGAGAGCTAGTAGCTCCCTGGTTTGAAGCCTAACTAGCCAATGGCTGACTTTAAACTCTCAGTAGTTTCCCTTAGAACAGGCAAAGCTCAGGCCCAATCCAGTGAAATAGAGCCACACAGAACCACCTGAACCTAAACAACCACATTCCCAGACTACTCTGCCTTGGTCTAGTCCAGATACTCTGAGGAGACCAGCTTTATAAAGCAGACAGGGTCACACAGACAGCAGCAGCAGTTCTGGAGAGGAATCCCGCAATGTCACTGTCAAGGTCCAGAGAAAACATGTTACAGATAAAAAAATAAATACCCCTTCCATAAGTCAAGGGGGACTGGAAAAATCCATGTTTGCTATGACAATGTCAGTTTCAATACTTCCTCTGTGGGAAAAGCATCCTTAAGGTTTTTAAGTTCTGCAGTTTATTTTCATGCTCAAGTGAGGGCAACTAGCTGAATGGCTAACACTGGTCTGAATGAACACAATGAGCATCTTTGTTTCAACCGATAAACATGCTTTTGTTTCTGTGTCTCGATCTTGCCATATTTATGGCGTCCGTACTGCCATCTGATAGCAGACGACCACAAAAGACCTCTGAATAATGCACTGGAAAAGCCTAAATGGCAGCTTGACAGAATCGCACGTTTTTTCAAAGAGGGGTTATTCTTGCCAAGTCAAACTCAGTTATCTATGAACTGGGTTAATGATGTTTCAGTGATGCAAAACAAGAAGCAGCGATCGCTGTGCCGCCGAGCAAATTTTCCACCTGCTTAAGTGAGCATCTATGTGCTCAGTCAAGAAATGTCACTGGAGACCAGCAGGACAATAGCTTGAGTTACCAGTTCGTCAGAAGCGGCGTTTTTCCACCAAGAAGAAGCAGAGACAGACTGCCTCATGGACACCTTCGGGCAAACTCCCCAAGTGGATCACCATGCAGTATTGTGGGATTCAGTTGTGTGAGAGAGAAAGTTTAATCTCACAATGGGTACCATAATGAGTCCCACCCAATCAGACCCTCGGGGAGAGACTTCTTTAACTGGGAACAGCAGATCTTGATTTATTCAACTGTGCACAAAATCACATTGGTCGGGTTCTGCATTGACCCATTGTTTTTAGCAGATATTCACCTACCACTCATCAGTTTAATGCCTAACATTTTAATCAAATCAGTGGTCTGATTGCGGGGAACGGCATGCCTCCGCATATCAGGTCAGCAGTTCGCAGGCCCCCGGGGATGGGAGACGATTAAACAGATGCCCAGCCGTGGTTTGTTCTGTCTGATTTGAGTGCGGTTACTCAGAGGACACAGAGTTTGTTTACCTTTCTGGGAATAACAGGAAAGCAGGAACACTGCGTCAAGAGGGACCCTACCATTACAGCCTTGAATAAAACTCAACATGCCTAGCTTAAATGGGCAGCTGCGTAAACAAGCAACATACTTTCGACCAAAGAAACTTGCATCTCCTTAGCAACTGAATAAAATGAACTGGTTGCATGCCGATTCTCCCTGTCGGGGCTATCCAAGCCTGTGGCACGCGTTGGCTGAGCGAACAGCCCAGCCCTCATGGTATACCTAATTACACGTTGCTGTTTCACGAGAGCCAACCTGATCCTCAGCACTGGGCATGGCGCGGAGATTTTAAGGCGTATTCTGATGCCATGGCAGTGCTGTAAACGTGACGTTATTTCTAGGGTACAGGCTTCCACAACACAGGAGGCTCCATTATATGTTGTGCAGGGTTGTTTATTCCAGAGGGCCTTGTTTCTTCTTGTCTGTGGAGTGTCAACATAGGGGCGACTTTCACATGCACCGTATGCAGAGGGTTGAAGGTTCACAAGTACACACCTGACCCCAGCACTACCCTGCCACAAAGCCAGGTCTCCCCCCCCATTCCCAGCTAAATGTAGGCTGTCCCTGACAAAATTAAAAACTTTGAGTAGGAGGTGTAACTGGAAAACAATACAATCGCCTGGGAAGAGGGATGTGGCTTTTCCCCATGATGAACTCAGTGAATCCACAGTGTTGTTGCTGTGGCTAACCGGATTATTGCTACTTGGAAAATCTAATTATTCAGCTGTGACTCAAAGTCCCTCCCCACGGCTCGGTGGTGATGCATACAAAAGACTGTTTGCTCACTCAGCGAGCCACACGGTTTCTCTGCCATACCGTCTCTCACCACAGCTCCGCCACTATCGCACGCCTCAGGTCCTCTGGCCCAGTCCCCAAAAAAAAAAAATAAATAAATAAAATAAAAATATTTCCATGTCAGCAATTCTGACATCCTGCACCATGGCCATGAACCAGGCCAGGAAGGAGACTTGAGGAACAGCATGCAGCAAAGGCCACAATAACACTATATGCTGATGGTTATTTCCTGGTTGTTTTCTATGCTGATGTGACAAACCACACTTCCTACCAGCACGAGAAAGATGGACACCTTGATCTTGAAGATATCGACATGTGAAGTGGAGTTCCAGAGAACTCAGATGAAGCTAATTTAAATCCACATAGTATTTTTCTTTGGGGGGGGGGGGTGGTTAATTTGATGAAGTACTTGTGTTTGAGCCAAATTGATCATATCTTATGGCAGGACACTGGGAGGAGGGCAAAACACGTCTTTGAGGCACTTCCTTTCAGAAACAGTTTCTGCACAGTGGCCCGAAGCTGCCAGTCTGTTTTGGAGACTGCAGAGGATGAATCAGTAAGATCCAGGTAAAGCAGTACAGCGGATGACCACCAGGAGGTCCTGTACAGAATTTATATTCAGTAGTGCTGGTATCAATCCCAGGATAGCAGCCATGATGCTGTCGCTGATCAGGTGCCACTTCAAAGCCATTGCTAAGCTACTATTAGTAACATCCACATGTATGCTTACTAATCCTCCCAGCAACAACCACCTACCTTTTTTTTATAAAAAAAAAAAAAAAAAAAAAAGATTACAGGATCTTGCTCAGATTCACAATGATGTAACGGCCACGATTTCCTGTTGGGCAGCAAAAAGCAGGCAGGACAGCCAAGTGCTGATAAGAGGAGCAGTGTCTCTCACCGCTGGCACACAGAGTCCCTGCTGGATGACGGGGAAACAAAGCCAGCATCCAGGAATCGGTGAACCGTCTGACGTTTAAAGCGACCAGCACTCGGTATGCGCATCTCACTTCTGCCCCATGGTTCAGAAAGATGCTGTACAGATTCAAAAATCCAGTTCAGAAAATGCAAAACTAATATGAAGAGATATTAGCTTGCCTGCCAAGTAGTAAAAATAATTGAATTGCGTAAATTTTGACAAGCATTTTTTTTTTTTTTGAACCACCAAATTTCTCACATTTTACTACTGCAGGCCTTCTAAACAAGACCAGAATTCCAGGAGATACTGTGCTGACTAAAGGCTTAAAAATTTAACACCAGCTTATTAAACACATGCCTAAAACGAACAACTACAGCTGACCAGTGGAGACTGCTAGAACTTTGCAGGCTTGTGAGAATGAACACAGCGTAAGAGCAGGAGAAATCTGAGTGAAGGCCCTAGACTTCCCATGAATCAACAAAACATTTCACAAGTTGGTAAGAGTAATACTGCTTCTCTGAGAATAATTAGAGAACATTGTTGTTAACCCCACAGACAAGCCATTTAGAAACTTCTACAAGGAACCAGAGATTTTTAGACTGGGCCAAGTGCTGCAGTAGTCTTGTGTTCTAAAGTAAAGAAAACAAAAACACACTCAGGGACCTGACATTAGGATCTCTAATGCCAAGATGCTTTCAGAACCTCTGCATGGTCCAGGATTAGGTGTGATACCTTTTTTTGCTGGATTTACAACAGGTACCACAGAGCAGTGATTCTCAACCCAGGAGTCACAACCCAAATCGGTTAAGTTCTGAAAGGCTTGTGAGGCAGAGTTGGAAATGAAAGCATCTTAAAACTAGCAAGCCCCTTTACTGATCCATGATCAGATTTCGCAGCCCCAATCCTAGAAGCAACCTATATAAACGGGTCTTGCATCTGCAACTGCTTAGCGCCAGATTAGCAAACACTCAACCAATCCAAGAAGCCAAACCATAGATGCTTAATTTAAAATTCACTGGCACATCCAATCAGATTTGTGCGATAGGCATTGGTTGGTGCAAATTGCAGAGTGCTTGATAGCATTAATGTAAAGCTATACTTGATATAGGGTCACGATTGAGCTGGCATGGTAAAAACTGTGTTGCAGTGCAAAAAAGGTTGAGAGTTACTGCGATAAGGGTTCCATTTGATAGGGTTTACTGTACAGCAGATGTGTACTCAGCCACGACATAATGCCAGAGCAAACAGGTGTGTATGCTACGTCCGCGTTTACTTGGATACTTGGCAGGCAGGTATGCCAAACTGTTTGCTGTTCTGAGACGCTTTATCTTTCCACACAATGGCCTTGATCCGCCTGACAAAACTTGTTCGAAGGGCAAAACCAAGCATAACGCTTCGACTCATGTTTCCAGCTTCTCCCCCAAGGAGTATGGGAAGCACCAAGGACCTCCAGCCAGCTGTCATCCTCTTCCAGTGTGGCGAGAACTACACCATGAAGACCCCTCACTCACCCATAGTCTCCGTCCTGGGAGATGCTCCTGTAGACAGTAACCCTGAATGATACCTTGTGACTGCATTTCCAAATCCACTAGATGGTGGGAATTAAGTTAATCACTATGCTTGGTCCCCTGCTAGCTCAGACCACAGGTCAGATTAATACAGAAAAAGGTCGTGAGGCACGAGCAGAAACGGGAAAGGTAATCTTTTAACAATATCCAAACCTTTATTATTCATTGACATCTTCATTCTTTAAATTTGCAAAACTAGAAAAAAGGCAAGACTCATTAAAAGGTACACTTAAAAAAAAAAAAAGAAAAAAAAAAAAAAGAAAAGCATAAAACATGAGGGGGCGCTTAGTGTTTATATGCACGTTACGGCAAGCCTCTGCCCCTGAGCAGGCATCGCATGAGCTGCAGAATAAAGAAACCAGCACATACTCTGACCTCGACGATCAGAGGCAGCAGTGACCAGAGAACAAGAAACAAGATACACACACAGAGGATATCGGAGAGAAAATGTGACCAACATGCTACCAAGTAATAGAGCAGAGAAAGAGGCACGCGTGACTTTGGAAACAAGCAGCTTACAGCGTTTCTTCAAGCTGAATTTGTGGGTGCATTGGAGGAGATTTCCTTTATTCAGCTCTTGTGATTTTTAAAGACTACAGGGAAAAAAAATTAAGGCACTTCTGAACCAAGGGATTTTAAATATAAATATGCACACAACATTCCATTTATGGTTAAACATGACAAATCAATTGCAATAACAGCTTTTCTACAGGCACTGCATATATATATATATATATATATATATAATATATTCAGTAATATGTATGAAATATTGGACACATATTGTAGCCGAAATAGTATTCAAGGCGGTAAAGACCAACTGTCAGATGTCTGAGAAGCTCAAAAACAACCCAACATGAGAGCAGGATTTTAAGTAAAACAATCACTAATGTCCATCCCCATCTAGCAACTCCATCGTTCAATACGAGACAGGACTCATTTAGTGGTGATAAGCTAATCACCAGCAACAGAGAAGTCATTTTTAGTGCACAGCTGGTAAAGACCCACTGTCTCACGAGGGGTGAGAAAAACAAAATTAAAAGAAAAAAAAAAAGTATCATATGATCTACTCTCAGAACAGAAACGTCCAAAGGTCCTAACTGCGCAACAAAAATATGCATTTAACGCTCAACAAAGGTTCTTTGCCTAGTGCTGCAGAAAAAGTTTTGTAATTTTTTAAATGCACATTTACACAGGATCAACAATGAACAGGATAATGTAGCATTCGTTGGCATGTACATTGTTGCTTGTGTTAGTCATCCTAGGTGACATTTTCATCATTTGGCAGCTTAATTAGAAGTAAATTGTTATCCAACAAGCTCTGGTGCAATTCCAGTAACAGCACGAATATGAAGAACAAAGCCAGGCCAAGGCTACGCTCACCACAATACACCTGGCAAGTGACCTGTCATGTAACAGCACTACTTTCTCCACTTCAGAATCCAAAGCACTTCACAAAATTTATAAAGCTGAAGAAAACTAAACACAGAATTCAGGAAAAACGCAAAAACATCAAAACCATGTGTCTCAACAAGCCAACAATAACTCGATCTTTCATCAAGCCTTTTCCCCCAGTTTAAATCAAGCATTTCATACCGACACTGCATAGACACAACAATTAGCAACATGCTAATCAAGATGCAAAACAAAAAATATATGGCCTTCATCCGTTTCCCTGGCATTTCCTCCATGTATCAAATAACTCGACAGACCAGGGACGACAGTGGGGGGACCCTGAACATTTAGGGGTCATTAGCGTAATGTTTTAAAACTAAAATTTGATCAAGAAAACTTAGCATTCCACTTAAGCAGGACGAAACAAAATTTCTGAATATTGCTGACAGCAAATAATGTAAAGGGTATGGTGCGGTCAATAAGAATCATTCAATGGACTAGAATCAAAAAGGAGTGAGGGATAGACATGTGCCAGGACAATGCAACAATAGGATCACTCATTTTTATAGTCCTTAGGCACTAAATAAATAACCTTCAGCAATTCAGGAACTACCATAACTACCAAAGATAAATCATTCAGTCCTGCTGGAGATCTATATGGCATTCATGAACATTAGCACGGCAGTACAGCCTCCTTTAGTGTCTGTTCAAAGACACAGGTTCAGCAACTGGGGCAGAGTCTTACAGAGGCTGGGGTTTCAGTGACTCACTGAACACCACTGCAAGGCACTTTCCCCTCAAGTCATCTTCCTCCTACACTGTAATCATTGTTTTAGGTTGCTGCACCATCCAGGCCCTTAAGACACATACTAATTGGGAGCACTGGTTGGTTTTTGTTTTTGGTTTTTTTCGGTCAAGCCTCGCCTCCCCTCCCCCAGGTATGCTAAGCCGCAGTGAATGGTTACGCAATAGGGAACGTGCTTATTGCCGTGAGATTTTCCCCTGGTGCTTTTCTTACTCGACTGCTTCCATGTCGGCTGAAAGATGTACAAATACTGTACTCCCCCATGCAGCCTCTGCCCCCACCTAATACTGCAATGGCGGCTCTCCCCACCACCAGCAGTGTTTCTGGAAGATGAAGCAGAGCTTTCCCTGCCTAAGAATGTCTTATCGCAGTTAGTAAAAGAGACAGTTTACGTACAGACTGCACAAAATGACTGCTTGGCTAGGAACACATCTTCTAAGGCAATGCCACGTCTTGCAAAGGACACATTTTTGGACTTCAAAGAATATGAAATAAGAAGCAACCAGCTTTCCTATAAAGCAATGGTATTCAAGCAATTCTCTTCCATTCTTTTGGGTTTTGGCACATTGACCTTTACCTCCAATTCAAAAGATGAGAAATGGGCGATGGGTCACAAAGACTGGAACATTTGTATAGAAGGACCTTGGCAATTAGCTGGACAATCATGAGAGAGTTTGAATACCATCACCCTGGATTTGGAAAGGTGATTTAAACCCACAAAAGCCCAAAGAGGGGGACCAGATGCCCAGGTTGTGCAGCTCCACTATTGTTAATGGATGATGGTAGAGAACAGGATTTACTGCAACACAGTCGCAGGGATTGTGGTATTGGAACTACCAGCCTGGGTGAAATGGGCAGGGCAGTGTGTTTGGAGGGGAGTTTGGGGGAGGGGGGGGGGGGAACTTGGGGACATCTTAAAGTGTATGGTAGTTGCGGTCCTTGGACTTGCAAAACTTATAGAGGAAGAAGACAACTGCTTGCAATCCCAGAACCAGCACGATTCCCCCGATGAAGCTGGCTGCATCAAAGGTAGACGACTTCTGGGGGGACGTGGAGGGGGCCACCGTGGTTGCGGTGCTGTCTGGAGAAGAACGACGGAGGAGGAGAAGAGTGACTTTGGGAATGACAGTCCCAGCTTAAGATCCCCACCAGTCGCCAGCCTTAAATCATGCATGCAGTTTGAGAGGCTGCCGTTCGGAAGGCCAGGCAGCCCAGCTTCCTCTTAACACGAGGCCCATTACAAAAGACAGAATCAGACCATCTGTGGTTAGTGCACCACATCCCTGGATTACATTCACACAACTTCACACTGAATGACAAAACATAAGCTCAGGGTAACTATAACTTATGCAGCTGCACACACACTTTACGCTCTCTGAAATAGGATAAATGAACTCACTTGTAACAGGAACAGGAGTGGTACCATTACGAGTTGGAGAAGTTGTAGGGATTGTGGTAGACATATTCTGGGGAGCTAAACAGTAGAGGTTTTAATTTTCAAATTAAGTTTTATTCAAAACGTATCTTATGACTGAACAATTACTTTGCCCAAGGGCAGCTCAGAGGAGCCTTAATGAGCTTCACTCCTACAACCCTATGATACCTAGTCCAGCTCTTTCTTACTTAACTCCGAACTTAAACTGCAGTAACCATTTCCTGAAAGGACAGAGGAAGTCACTAAAACAAAGAAAAGTTACCTGTGGTATTCGGAGTGATTGTGGTAGGCAGCACGGTTGTCTTTGAGGAAGAGCCTGAAAAGTGAGGGGGACAAAAACATCAACCGAAGCAGGAGGTGAGATGGCAGTCAGCAGCTGCCCTACCCAGCCCCTCACAGAACAACAGGATGCACAAGGCAAAACAAGATACTGTCGAGTTGTACAGCATAATACTAGTACGCTTTAAAAAGAAACTGAACACGCCCTGTGACTTCAGAAAAATGGGTTTGCTCACTTCCAACTCAGCCCGCAAAAATTCACAGTTCAGAACGTAACGAGATATCCCAGTCATCTCTGGTGATGCCTTACCCGGGCATGTGCCATTAGTGAGCACACAGCCTGGCACAGATGCATTCTGGTGGCTCTCGCTGGCGTTCACGCAAGAGGAATTCTGGACCGTCTCATTTGCTCCTGAAGCTGGAAAAAAGAAGGAACACCTTTATTACACAATGGCAACTTGCAGACAGACAAACCAGTATTTCCAGAAATATCTCTTGCATGCAATCAGTATACATTCACATGGAACCTAGTTGTCCAAGTGGAATCCCCTGCAAATTCTACCAAAACCCCAGATGAAATTGTTCACATTTTTATTCACTAGTTAGACCGATACCAAAATTTTTACTTTGCTATCAAAACCAGCTTTGGTACCTCAATATCAAAGCCAAAATCAACAATGTTCCTATTTAAATATATTGCTCTGACAAACAGGCCTATTTATGAGACCAACAGCAAACTGCCTCTATCGTTTTAACATTATCAGCAAAAAATGCATAGATTAAGCTCCACTCAATACATAGAATCTGATTAATATGGCATAAGCTGTAGAACTAGAATTTAGTGATCAGTGGTCATTGTTGACACACCACAGCACACGACGACGAAATGTGTCCTCTGCATTTAACCCATATGTGACTTTCGTGACATAGCAAGGGGCAGCTAATTCAGCACCAGGGAGCAGTGCTTGGGGGCAGTACCTTGCTCAGGGTACCTCAGTGGTGCCTTGCTGGTCTGGGATTTGAACCTGCAATCTTTCAATTACAAGTGTTCTTCCCTAACCATCAAGCCACCACTGCCCACCCAGGACTATCAATTATATTAATAAAATCAGATAAACTACTGATTAATCGAGTGATCATTTAAATCATATACGCACCTATATAGAAACTGGGGTTAGGCAGGTACCAACCCTGGACGGGGTGCTAGGCCATCGCAGGGTCCACACTTGCTCTCACATATTTAGACTCAATTTACTTAAGTTGCATGATTTTGGAATGTGGGAAGAAACCGGAGGATTCGGTGTAAACCCACAAACATGGCGAGAATAAGCAAATTCCACACGCAGTAGTAGTGTGCCGTGGGTAAGTCCGCGAATGTCTTTTAAGATGATGTTGCACTGCAGTCGTGCAGTTGCAACTGCATTTTCTATGTACTTGTAATGCGAAGTGCTCCCACACAACAAAGGCGTTCACTCTCTTAGACTCAATCACTATGATCACTCTTCTTTCTGCCATACTGCCCAGTAATCGAGAAGGCAGATTTTTTAAATCTTTTTTTTATTTTATCACAAATGCCATACCACTACACCACAGAAAGAAATCCAACATGATTTATGCAAGTCTACTTTTGTTTTATTCAGTAAGTTTCACAAAAGCGAACAGAAATTTGCTAACGTGCAAATTATGCAAATCTATTGATCATAATATCACTGCATACCCAAATTAAGTATATCTAGTCAAAAGTCTCCAGTACAAAATACACAACAGAGCAGATATAAAACTTAAGTAGTGAATAACCAAACTTTAGAAACAATAGAAGACAACCAATTTGTATAAACTGTGTTGAGACTTAAGAAAAAGGAACTCCAGACTTGCATACACTGCACTCTGCAGTTTTGCTTTTCTCCTTAAGTGTAAATTACAGTAACTATTTCCACACGACAGCTCTGACGCACGTACTGCTCAACTAGCCATTATGTGACCCTCACTTCTGTTTACGGTATGTAGCGCTAAGGCTACAAGAATTTTCGCTATTTTTCAGGGCAAACCTCTCTGACAGAAAATTGGATTCGTTTGTTACTCTCTAGCCCCAATCCAGCATTGTTTTGCCATTATCAGCTCAATACCAGGTATCGAATCGGTGCTCTCCCTTGTTTATTCCGTTAGCCGATTAGTCCAGTCTAGTTTTCCCTTGCTGGGGAAAGGGAATGAATGACCTCACATGAAGACTAAACAGGACTAAACATGACATGTAAATCAGCGGTTATTATACCACCATAGGTGTCATACTGGTTATCGTGTAAACCTGACAATCTTTACACTTCTTATATAAATCAGGATGAATGAATAAGAGACCAAACTTTTCCAAGTGTTGTCTTATTGTAGCAAAGTTTGCATACTGGGGCTTTCACGTCTGCATGTTCACCCTTTTTGTTCAGTGTAGAACCAAATTCATCCCATTTCTCATGTCTGCTGCTTTGCTTAATCAACTAGAGGTGGACAGTGGGCAACAGCAGTTTCTCTGTCGCTTTTCCACATTAGCCGCGTAAAATGAGTTGGACTGCTTTTCTCCCCCAAAGCGCAGTTCCAGTATATCCACTACCTCTTAAATATCAAAATCTGCAAAATGATTCATTTTAAACCACAGAATTGTATCATGACATGATAATGATACAGATATTGAAAGTTATACTAAAATTGTGGTAGAAAAGCAGAAATTGAAACATCAGGAGTAAACTAGATATTTATGACAATGAACAAGTATGCAAATCCTTGCAGCAGCTCTTAAGTATTAGAGAAAAAGGGAATCGCATGAAAACATGAGCAGTGAACTCATTAAGACGACAGGTTTTCAAACTACGGCAACAAGATCATTTAAACATTTGTTATACAAAGAAAAAAGTAACCTACTTAGTAGCATTTACTGTAATGGTATAGAATGATTTAGGCGTACTTGTTGAAACAAATAATAAAGCAGAACTTATGGCACTATCCAAAACCAGTTGGGGGGCAGGACTGGCAAGTCTACTCCATCTGCAGCCAAACCAGAGGACATTTTTCACATTGAATGGTATTTATCATTTTCTTCCTGTGCATAGAATTTCATACATTAAAAATAAATACTTGAACTATGTGTACACACAAGCTCCTAAAGGTAGCGAAGCATAATAAGCAAACCAAATCGATACGCGCAGAATCCCACTTAATTATTTACCTTGATAGACAAATACAATGATCTAGTTATGCTCACACAAAGTATGGGCAGGCGGGTCATGCTAAGGAAAACAAATCAAGTCAAATAAGGTCAATGCCCAAAGAAATAATATGTCACTAAATATATGCTTCACAAAACAACTGACGCGTCTGGCGCAATTCATGTTTTGCAGCATTCAACTGTTGGTCTACTTCGGCACGACACACGTTATTTGCTGCAGCCAGTTAAATGCAACCACAGAAGTATTACCCATTTGTGATAGCCCACCCCTTGTGGTACAGGTGTGAGATCTATGGGCTGCAATTCTTCTCTTTTTTGGTAGTTATTCTCAGACCAATCCACTTCCTCACATCTGCCATCATTCTCATTACAAGTGACAACATTAACTGCATGTGTTACCATGCTAAATGCTAAATCTCTCGCTTTCTTTCTTTAACCAACCACTGGTAAAGTTGCCAAAGGCTACCGATTTGTGTTTTTTCTCCACTATGTCCTGCAAAACTTCCAGTCCATTCTCAGTGAAGTTTCATTTATTTTCACCCACTACGTTCTTTTAAAACCATTTCTTGACAGCAAAATACAGTTACAAAATAACAAGTGTATAGTGCTAAATATATTACAATCAGGAAGATGGATAAGGGCATCCCATCCATCCATCCATCCATCCATCCATCCATCCATCGTACACACTCTCCTTTTGTGCTGTTTGATGTATTGTGGAAGAAATATGGCCATATGTGGTTTACCGAGGATGCTTATTTCTTTATTTAAATAGTCTTGCTGTACACATGCAGTCATATTTAAAATGTTTGAGATTTATGAATGTTGACTTCGTACAGCTGTTGGTACGCACAAGTGATAAATATCAATTTGCTCGTGTGTGATGGCGATTCAGACGCACACACACTGAAGAATCATTCTGCGCACAAGTTAATAAATGGGACTCCAGGGGCCTGTACCACGAAGCGGGGTTACTGGTTTATCGGGGTAACTAGTCAGATTTAAGGTACTACAGTTTAAATGGACTTCATATTCCTTCACTTACATTTTGCCCAGACTACCTTCAAGCCAACAAGTTACCCCGATAAGCCAGTAACCCCGCTTTGTAGTACAGGCCACAGGTCATTCTAGGTCAGCTGATCTTGTTGCCAAACAGGCAGCAGTTTCTTTTCACTCGGGAAAATCCCCAGTAGAGATTACAAGAGAAAATACTGCACTGCACCATGTACAGACTAATGACGTTACTACACCAAACATGCAAAAATCACTTTGCTAAACCAGCTTTATTATAATTTTGCTACAGCAAAGCCTTTTCCACCATTAGCTAGTTAAGAGTATTTCTAATGATTGTGACAATACAGAGAAAGGCAGGAAGAGGAAAGTAAGAAATGACAGTGTGCTGATACTCAAAGCGCTGCCTGGAAATCCTGCCCATTAATAAGCAGCAGTGTATGAGCTGTATACTCCTGCAATGAAACCACCTCGTCACCATTCAGCAGAACCTTCAAATCCAAAAACAGGTCTAACAACTCTGTTCCCCGGCTTCCCAAACAGCTGGTTTGTGGCAACAGCAGACCGAGGACTTTGGCTTAGAGACAGGCCGAAGAATTTATGTGAAAGTTCGTCAGTAGCTGGATGATGCAAGAGTGCACTGATAAAGTCTCCAGCACGATGGCCAGGGAAATGTACAAGGACGGCCTCTCACTGCAACCTGCTTTTTCATCGGACTGAGATAGGAGGTGTGGCTGCGGAGGGTGAGGCTTCACACACTGCTGAAAGAAGCCAGCAGGTTACTGTGCCCAGGGCCATAGGATTTGGGGTGTGCGAGCAGCAGAACGGTCCCTCACCACAGGACATCCAACCTGGTAGATGAACCACAGCGGAAATTAACACAAAGCACCGCCCACTAACGCTGCATCTCTCTGAATAAACACTTTTTCAAACTGAGCACTTTACAAGGTCAGGACAATGATTTCCCCAAATGGAACACAGTCAGTCAAGCACAATTTCATCAGCACCTGCCAAATACGCAGAGTAGGAAAGTGTACTCTGGTGACATCCACCTGCTTCAAAAAGGTTTTACTACATTACACATGCAGAAAATCTCAGTAGCTGTGCATTCTTATACATTCACAGCATCGTGACAAAATAGCACAAGCAGTCTGAATGATTTACAACAAACCAGCTAGTCTGCTTTTAGGATGAGAACACCAAGCAAAACATGAGCATACAAACACCCGAAGACAGTATACCTTAGATCTTCAACTGGGATTTAATACTTGCTCACTAGCTTTCTTAACACAAAGGTTTCTCTCTCACTAGGAGCCTTCTAAAAGCACACATTCATAGGACTAATTCAGTTTCAAAGCTACTGGTATGTGTGCAATGAAACACCTCACAAAGTATCAAGTTAATGGACTCCTTTACATGAATGATTAAAACCTTGAAAGAATTAGTAGCTTGAGGAGAAACTGCCACAAAACACAACGTTGACTGTGTCCCAGGCATTGTTTCCATAGGCCTTACTTATTCTTCTCGCAGTCATGTAAACGGAAGGGGGGGGGGGGGGCCCACAACACACATACATGTATACTCTATCAGGACTAACAGGTCAAATTTGCTAGATGTGAATCCTTCGTATTATGGCAAACAAAGGTTTAAAAATCCATTCATTCATCTTCTAACCACTCATTAGGCAGATTTATTATAGTCTCTGAACGAGGCTGTTTAATTCTCTCAAATTAAGTTTTCATGTGTAAGCTTATATAAAGAAATGTTCAAGAGTGCAGTGTTTGGGAGAGGTCTGAGCTTAAGGAGCTTCAACAAAGTCACAGTGCTGAAAATAGTCCCTTCATAAAGCAGGGCATGTTCTGCCTATGACAAACTTAATCCTTCATACTCATGGTCTGTAAAGTCTACTTCAGTGCTGCACAGTACATAGAACCTACCAGTTCAAGGTACTGTCTGTATAATATATGCCCTTATGTTCGGTTTTAACAGGATCTGTTAATGTTTGAGCATTTACATTTGATAAGTAATTTTAGTAAAACTATCATTCAATTCTAATTTTTAGATAACATCAGAAACAATGGTTTTGGAGCGACAAAACCCACTTAACTTCACAGCATTGAACAGAGGTAGAACATTCCAGCCCTGAAGGACCATGGGCACTTCAGGTTTCTGAAGCAAGGCAAGTCATTTCAGTGATTACCCAATCACCCGAACTTGAAGGAATGAGGAATATTAAAACATGCAAAATGAATCAACAGTTGAAGCTTCAATTGAGTCAATGTTAAACAGGTTGTAGCTGATCTTAAAGATCTGGATTTATACAAAACCAATACATTGCTGGCAAATCGCTTACAGAAGCTACCTAGAAACCAGCTATATGCACATACTTAGCTAGCATGCTAATGAGAACTACCCGAGTTAAACTCATTAGCCTGCCAAAAACAAAAAACATATTGTAGATCTAAGTTTATACACATATCAACTGTACTTGTATATGTCAGAATCAAATGCATTACATTTGTCAGGGATAAGATGAAAGTTTATTCATGGCATAATTCAAGTTACCCCTTACTTGAGACTCATTTATGAACACAACTAAACACTTAGAAGGCTGAACCCATTTCCCAATAGCACAACTGTACTCACTAGTGAAAGGTTCAGAGACTACGAATCATAGCCCCATGGTAGCATGTGCAGAGATTCACACTCAGGGTGGTGCTCTAGGAAAGGTGCATGCCAAAGACAAACATCACACTTCACAGGTGTGACTAATCACACAGACAAAATTCCAAAGCATAAGGATGCAATTTGCTATCTGCCACGAGGAATGCTACTTCTCCTATTGAGGATAATTTCAATATGCAAACTGGGATTGTTTTTCTTAAAGTTGCATGACAGTGTGCTCTAAACTGCTTTAGTGGAGTACACAGTAAGACAGAGGAACAGTATATACCACAGTGCATGAGGGTAACTTGACATTAACAATATGCCCACCTGATTACTCAATTCTAAGTATTTACACATTAATTTACTGCAAAATTACCTGAAAAACTCATACAACATTGCTTACTACATTCAAAAACAGTGCATAAAGACACTAAATTAGTTAGTAGAAGCAACTTTTAAAAAAAAAAATCCACACGCTCAATTATTCCATTAGTCCAATGGTAGTCCTTGTTGTGGGTTGATGATTCCCACTTAGTCCATCATTCGTAATTCCTTAAGACCACGTTCCATATCTGCCAAGTCATTTCAGATACTTACAGGAGATGAGTCATAAGTCTCCCAATCAATGAAAACTTCTTAATGCCAGTGGGCAATATGCCGAAAAGGTCACATTGCTATATTTTTATTAGAATTACAATTCACAATATAGATCACATTTTTTTTCTCGTTTACAAACCAACTAAATTGGAATTTACGTAGTAATGGTAAATAACCATTTAACCACTTAACCAGCAATTCTATGGTAACAAATACTGCTTTCAGCATAATAAGCTTAATAATTATGGTACATATAAAAGAAACCTCATTGGAAAAGTGCTTTTTAATTGTAATATTAAACTTTCAATAGTTAAAATCTCCACTAAAAATTTGATCACAAAAAAAAAAAAAAACCTTTATTAGACAGCACAGCCCAGATGTTATGCAGGCTGAAGTTGCTTTCTTTTACAAGAGTCAATGTTTGTTGTAGTAGTGTTGCAGCCTCCAAAACATGCGGACATTACAATGCAGACGCTTGCCAGTCGGTTTGGTTATAATTATAGCGTTAAGTAGTGCTGTGTTGCAATTCCTCCAATAACCCTGAAATGCTTACCGGGGACACAATTTCAAAGATAAATTATCATAATATCACCTACCACTACTTACGTTTACTTAGCAATGCTTTTATCCAAAGTGACATACAATTGAGAGAGAAGGGTCAGCCAGTCTCTGGAACAATTAGGGTTAAGGGCCTTGTTTGACGGCCTGACAGCAAAAACCTTGCCAGTTCAAACCGTACAGCTATGCTAGGGCTGGGCAATTAATCGAAAATTAATCAATACGACATTCAGAACCTCTATTCGATGTAATATTGCCCATGTCAGTTACTTTGCCTTCCCCTGTTAATACTTTCCCCAATGTGTGTTTATGTACTGTCCCCTTAAAAACACACTACCATGTGTACCAATGGTGACTCCACCCAGTCCAATCTGAGGCATGGAAGCAACATGGAGGAGAACTCAAACACCAAGCTAACTGAGCAAAAGCAGCAGTTTGGACCTAACAAAAATGCCATGACCGTCGTTTGGACACATTTTGGCTTTAGTGAAGACAACACCAAATAAAAAGATGTCAGATGTAAATAGTGCAGAAAAATACAGTGGAAACTGCTTATAGTGATCACAGTAAAAAGTGAATCAAAAATCTTGGGACAGAATCATTCTTGTACAAATTCTGTTTAAATAATTTGCTTATAGTAATCAAGTAGTCTGCTTATAGTGTTAATTTTGGGTCTTTTTTTATGCATAACAGCATATGCAGTTGTTGAAATATCCTTTGAATAACCATAAATGGTTCACGTGTGCTTCCTTCAATTATTTTAAAATCATAAAGATAGTCATTCATCAGAAATATATCCCAGCTGATAGTTGAGCATATTTACAGTACAAACCTTGTTAATGAAATATGAAAAGAAAATAATTGTTCATTAACTGTCACAGGTAAGATATTCAATTAATCGTGATATTGATTTGAGGTCATATTGCCAAGCCCTATGTTATGCTTTACGAGCACAGCACCCTAACCTGACGAGCCACATACCACACCCAAAACATTCTGAGATGATCTCAGGCATAGAGGATGTCACTGCACTAGTGTGTCTGAATTACCTGCCCCAGGCAGCCAGCGACATAAATCCAGTCCTTCAATATCAACATCTCAAACCATTTCAAATTGCTTTTGGAGACAATATGAAAAACGCCAGCCACATACCAAAGAAAAAACCCTAAGGGAAAAGGGTGAAACACAACACTACACAAGTTTTCTACCACTATTTCCACAGTCTTCCTTTGCCAACAATTTCCTGTAACTCCACCAACAGTAAAGCCCCGCAGGTGAGCTAACTTCCTGCAAAGAACAGGCATTTAAGCCCAAGCCCAGGAACGAGGACAGATTTGAAAATGTTAAAACAGCAAAAGTTAAAAATGCTCTTTTAAATAGGGAGTACTCCTAACTTAAAACTTGGCCTCCATTCAAATTTAGACCAATATTTTTCCCATAAACTGCAGAACTAACGATTCACCCGGTTGCACAACAATCCTGTTCTCTCTCCCCATAACCCATATTGAATTACTGCAAATAAGTCAAACTGCAGCCACCCGAAAGTAGTGGTTGAAGAATCACTTTCAGTTTCCCCAATAGGTCTTTATTACAAGAACAGGTTTCTTCACACATGAAAGTACTGCTGCCGGAACCAAAAAAGGAGCCATATGTAGGGTTGCGACTGGCAGGTGTGCAACTGGGCAACGTGGTAGGACTTACCTGAACAATCCAGCCAAGTGCAACCAGTCACATTCTGACACTGTTCACAAGTGCTGGACGCTTTGCAGTCTCCTGTAAAGGACATGAAGAGTCTGATATGCACCACTAGCTCGTAATAAATAAATCTGGAATATAAAGAAAAGAAATGACCCACTATTTGTATTACGATTACTACTACAGATTACTATTTAGGCCTGATTACAATAATACAATTAAATGGCACCGAAAGAGTGACAAACACATCGTAGCTTTAAAAACAATATATAAACATTCTACTCATTAATTGCATAAATGCATCTGCACAATAATTTGACTGCTGTACATTGACCCATTCAAACACATGATGCACGGCACTAACAACGTAATAGTTTAAAAAACAGCGGCGGGCGTCTTCTCGAACATTCAGAGAGCGATTTGCGAGTCAAACGAACTTGATCTCCGTCCCGACTTCTCAAAACCAAAATGATGAGCGCTTCTCAACTTGTGCTTGCCGGTTCGCAAGTACAAGCGTGAGTAAAATTCATACTTTGATCGCTTCACAGCAAGAAGTGCACCGAAAGGAAACAAGATACCAGTTGATTAGAGCGAGAGCGGGGGGAAGACACCATGATCGCCGCGCAGGGAGATACCAGCATCGATTCAGCGGCGAGCACAGCGCCCACGGACTGCGTCAATGCGCTCAGACGGGCAGTCACTAAACGTCCAACGAAAACCAGCATCGCCCACTCCTTCAACAAAAATTTTAGTCATATATGTACATTATTTTTCGTTAGCTTTCCAACACTGTACCGCAACGAACGCAATAAATCTGAGTATGACGCACGAGCAGCAGCCAAGCCCTGGAGGCAATTAATCACACGGCAATATTTTACAGTCTTCCAACACGCGATGGCTTCGACAAACATCCTTACGTACTATCGGCTAGCCACTTAGCAAGCGAGCAGTCGGTCAACCGACCGGCCTCTGTTTGCTGCGGGTGTTCGGCTCTAGTTATTGAGCTATTTAGCCAAGTTATTGAAACCGTTTTCGGTAGACAGCCACTGGAACTGGGTGTCTTATCCCTGTAAACAGCGTCAAAGTAAATGTACGGAAGTCTCTTCGTTAGTGAGGAAGGATGAAGAGAGAAACCGAACAGACTCGTTTGTTTTTAAAATATATTCGGAGTGTTTGAGTAAAGCGGGGCTCACGTCCCGGCAGAGCCGCCGCGGCCTTACCCGCTTCGGCGGCCGTCGCCAATCCGAGCGCCCCGAGCGCCAACGTTAAGAGCACGAGCCGCCGGCACATTTCGCTGCTTCTTCCTGTCTTGCGAGTCTCGCGGAGCGCCGGAAAGTGAACGGGAGGTCCCGCTAGCTCGAGGTATACTGGCTTTCTGCGGCTCCACTTCCTGCTCCGCAGGTCATGTGGCTTTTTTTTTTTACACGAGGAGGAGGTGAGATAGGTGCTCTGCAGCCGGAGCCCGCTTGGACCTGGCTTTTAGTTTGTTGCTGCTCGGGAAGTGGTGCAGGCTAATCTGACAAACATCTCTAATCAAAAAGTGTAATAGTAATGAAAACCCGACCATAGTTATATGCCAAAAATATCTAGACGCCGCGTTTGTAGTTTCTAAAGTTTCCAAATAGAAAGTTTAATTACTGAAATTTTAGTTGCGTGATAATTATGTTATAAATAAGATATATAACTGACATATTGTTGTTTGAACAAGCCTAGGCACGTCTTTCTTGGCACACTCGTAATTCCCAGCAGCATATCACCAGTATCACTATGTTTGTTGTAGATTTTACAACTGTCTTATCAGCTCTCATAAAGCATTCATGTTTTTTTTCAGCACCGCAATTGTAAATCATGTTAGAATGAAATGAAGACTGTCAAACGATGCAGGAAGCATATATCCTGTTTGTTTCCTGTTTCGTTAATTTGCATGAAAAAGAACGTTTTTGGCAGTCCCATTAATTTCAAAAGATAGTGTTTAATAAGGTTAAACTGATTATGTACTAGATGTATGGATTTATGTTGCACTACTTGAATTACCACAAACCACTCTGTACTTACTACATACCTTGCATTTACTCCTCTTTGTTGTGTATCTTGTGTCTTGCATTTATTCTCTGTCCCTGTTATCTCCTAACATAACAGACAGGAAGCAGCGAGTACTTATTAGAGGCACAATGTCGCAGTGGGCCTGCAATCATAGTGGGGTACCGCAGGGTTCAATTTTAGGATCATTATTGTTCCTAATTTACAGTAATGATATTGACACCAATACATACAGTAAACTGGTTAAATTTGCAGACAACACCAAGGTGGGTGGTGTAGCAGATA
>JAODJW010000108.1:946746-965664 GCA_026777045.1 Hyperopisus bebe
GATTTTAACAACTCTGAGCTATTAGTTAAGTTCTCCCCAAACGAGCTTGATGGGCTGAATGGCCTCCTCTCGTTTGTGAATTTCTTATGTTCTAATTGTTAATTGTCTATTGTCAGGGTGTTTCCAACAGTAGCGATCCGTGATAATAATATTTACCACTGGTCAGCTCACCGCCTTGGTCAGGTGGCAATAAAGATTCTGATTTAATCAATCCGTTCAGAACATGGGATACTGGACGTGACAATAATCAGTCTAGCGGTTGTTTTGATGTGTATGTTTTTGTACAAATAAGAATTTTAGAATTAGAATTCAGTGGTCATTGTTGACACACCACAGCACACAACAATGAAATGTGTTCTCTGCATTTAACCCATATCTGACATCGTGACATAGCAGGGGGCAGCTAATTCAGCATCCGGGGAGTAGTGCTTGGGGGTGGTACCTTGTTGGTCGGGGATTCAAACTTGCAATTTTTCAATTACAAGTACATTTCTCTAACCATTAACCCACCACTGCCCACAGCTACCACTGTCCAAAGAAAGTTTGTAGAATAAAATGAATTGGAATAAACATCAAAGATGTGACATTGTTCTGCTCTAAATGCAAATATTCCAAACTTCCACACTATTAGGAGTGTGTCACATACCATGGTGCGTATAACACATACCAGTGCCACTACTTTCCTTTACTGTTCTATTTTGCAGACAAAGCAAAACCAGGCTTCCATACTAAACATCACCTCCCATTATTCACAACAGTTAAAGCTATGTGTCATATGCACGGAGATGGCTCTGAATTCCCAGAATCTTTTCACAATATTATGTATCATAGACTTTGAAAGACCTAAATTCTATGTATTTTGCATTGATAAACGTCCCTTTTGAACTGACTAACAATTCTCTCACAAATTTTGGCACCAAGGGGTTAGCCACGACTCATCCTTGCTTGCAGAGACTGACCCTTTGATGGATGCTACTTTTATCCAATCATGATACCTCACCTGTTACCAGTTAGCCTGCGTAATGTGAAGCCTTCCAAACCAGTGTTACCGGAACATTCTGAGCACTTTTCAATCTTATTTTAACTCTGTCCCAGCTTTTGCCAAGTGTGTTGCAAGCATCAAATTCTGACTGAGTTTATATTCACAAAATACAACTGAGTCAGTAAAAATACCAGCAATTTTTCTTTGTACTTTTGTCAGTTAAATAAAGGTTTATGTGAATTAACAATTCACAGATTTTTGTTTTTTATTATGTTTTGGAAAATATCCCAACTTTTTTGGAAATGGTATATATAGTTGGGTCATACAGTGTGGGTGCACACTGACTGCTCATGTAACACACAATCAGTTCAGCCTTAACTTTTACTACATGAAAGTGGGTAGAAACTCAAACACTTAAGGTTCATATCAAGGTAAAAATATTCCACAGTCTCTGACTGTACAAGGCTGTATTGGCCTCTCATTGTATGTGGAGATTACCTCCATTTTCTTCAGGACCTCAGTGCCTTCAATGACTTGACTGTAAGGTAGGAGGGACAGTCATCATTCTTGCTGAACAACATAATTAGCATTTACCAAGCATTAGCCATATTTCTAACAGATGTGTTTTGGAGGTGACCATAACACACAGTTGTGGCACTCTGATGATACTCTGTGCTACTGCAAAATATGCAGCTGTACAGATGGGAAACTGTACAGTGTTAAAATCGAAAGCACCAGTAATGTTAGTCAAAGGGAAGAACTTACATTCACATCTTCACATTAAACAGAACTAATTCTGTTGCATTGGAGGTTTGATAGGGAGAATTTACATACCCAAAAGCCACATATTTCCTATCCATCCAAGGTGCAGGCTGCAGAGTGATGTAAAACTGAGAGCCATTGGTGTGAGAGCCCTGATTTGCCATTCCCAGAATACCCCTCTTACAGTGGGCCACAGCAAAGCTTTCATCTATGAGAGGAAACCGCAATTTCAAACCGGAGTCCTGCGCATACATTTTTCCCCCAGACAGTCTGAGATTGTTCCATAATGATAAACAAAGGTTAATTCATCAGGAATCGCTCCCGCTTCCTTTCTGCTTCTGTTCCAATAACGACAAAAAGGCTGAAGAGGGAGAATCTAACTGAACCCTGAGGCACATCTGCATTCATGGGAGCATGTTCTTGTTGTGGTCGCTGTGCTCAACAGGACCTCAGAACGAGGCAATAAAATAAACTGACAGAGGAATAAAATACATTACTTTACCTTCGAATGTTGGCCCGTAAATAGACTCGCCGCCATTTCCTCTGCTCCCCAGTGAGATATCTGAAAGAAGCCATTGTCAGGAAAAATATATATATACACACAAACATACATTACCAATTACAGCGAGAGGCCTGATACGGAATAACAATTTCCCTTTCATAACATGCGAAGTTAATCATGTGACAGACTTAAATGACATTTCATTCCAAATATACCAAGCTTTTTAAAAACTGAATCAAAATTTACATTTAAATTGCAAACTTGCCTGGCAGACACTTTTATCCAAAATGACATACGCTTATTTTCTATGACACATTCTTAAGTGTTCAGGCATACAGCAGGACAGGGTTTAAACCTGTACATAGCTTCTGAAAAATGGAAGAACAACTGTGATCCTCAGCAGGAGAAGAAGTAAGAATATGAAGATTCAGCCACAGGATGTAATGAAAAGAATGTGGACAGAGTATGAAGAGTATGTTCACTACTAGGACCCTTAACCCACCTCCACCCTGGATCCAGCCATTGGGGACGATTCGGTGGAATAATGAGCCCTTGTAGGATAATCCTTCCTCTCCAGTACAGAGTGCTTGGAAGTTCTTGCATGTCTTTGGACAAAGAACTGAAAACAGCTGAAGGAAGACAACTGATGTTACTTTACTTCAGCTCCTGGGTGCATCTGTGATTTCCTTGTCAGCTGTCTTCTCACCTCAATCAGTAATCTACCAGCAGGTTTCTCACTGATTTCAATGTCCATGTACACAAACGTGTGCTGCAAGTGGAGAAAGAACAAAGAGATGGTACGCAGTCGGTGGAACAGGTGACTAAGATCTGGATGTTTAAAACTGGTATTGCAAAAAATGTCCTTGCGGTACTGCAAATAGAAAGTGATGACTGCATAGATTAGTAAACTAGATAAAAACCTATAATGACCCTTACAGCGCTTCGGTTACAAGATTTTATCTGGGTTCCAAGGTTTGTTATTCATAGTGCAATTCTACATTGCTTTCCAAAGCAAGGGTTGAAAAGGGACATAATTTAAAAAATGAGGACTTGCCCCAGTGCTTTGCAAGTGCTTGGAGAAGTAGCCTTCAGAGAGCACGACGCAAAGCTCTGGTGGGTGGGAAGAGGTGAAACTCCATTTTTTCTCTGCCCAAAATGTCAAGTCTTCTTCATTTCCAAGAAGTCTGTCGTTCTCAAAACACATAACAGAGCCTCTGAACTCCCACACTTCACCTTTTAGCTCCTGTTTAAAAAAAAGCATATTATTTTACTGAAATTTTCAAGTTATCGGCAAATTACAGAAATAAACTAAATCTCAAAACAAATGTCCAGTTATTCATAATCATAAAATTAATTATTCAATGTTTTTTAATAGTTGCATGGATCATAACCAGAAATCGACAGTCATTCTCAATCAGCCTGGACAGCATGTCAATAATGTTTTAAATTCTGATCACTTCCCTTATAGTTGCAACGGTCGGGTCATGCCAAACAAGCGAACTAGTGAAATGGTTTAAATTTCATTCTTTTCGGTGTCAAATATACAGTGTCGTGAATGCATTTTGAACAAGTAGAACTAAAATTTGGTGCAAAAAACGAGATCCGAAAATAGTCAGTAATACGTATGGAGCACTCTAAAAACCTTCAACACAAATCTGAAAACAAATAGTACTAGTGATTTTTATTTTCTAAAGAAATCACTAGACGAATAAACAAATTTGATACAATTCATACAATATGAGCTCTGAATGACCTACCTGTTTTTTCATAGTTAAATACGTATGCCAGTCAAATTCCACTAATGGGCGAATTATTGCGTCCTCGAAAGACGAGGGAAACCGCTGTTTCAGTTCCTGTCGAATATAGTGATTGTCAAAATTTACCGTTACAACATAGGCTACGTTATGTTGGCCTTTGTGGTTGAGGTACTGACTCGTGTCCTGCTAATTTGTGTAGATACATTGCTAACTTTTAGTGACTTAAGCATCAACATAACAAGATGACTCGGTCAAAAAGCACCAGTAATTAATTTGACACTGCAGTGTTTGGAATTATATGGATTTATTTGGAGATGTACGTCTAAATTACTGGAAAACAAGCTGCCTTCTCAATAAAAAAAAAGTTTTACCTCAGCTGTGCATTTCGCAATTTGAAATGTTGGATCTTTTGAAAGACCAACAATCTCCAGCTGTATTTTTGAAGTCATGTTTGTCCTCTGTTCTGTAAGTTTGTTTTTCAACCCGATCTGTCGTTATCGCCAAGACAACGCACACGCGAACCGGTGTGACGTAATTGTTTTATCCAATGGGAATGCAGCAACGTGTCGCAGTAGATTAGATGGTCCTTTTTAATCTCCGTTATGTGCTGTGTGGTTAAATTAGAGGTATCGGGATTGAATCAACGACACCTATAGGTATTGTACTACTAAAAAAGGTATCTATTTCTGTTTTTTTTTTTTTTTTTGGGGGGGGGGGGGGGGAATATTTCTTTGAATATACCTAATGGCTGATTAATACGTCGAATCGAGGCTTCCAGGTATTAATAGGTTCAACGCGACATTTAGCGGCACGTGTGTACTGGTCTGATTGAGTTCCACTATTAGGTGGCCGTCTAATTCGTAGTAAACCAAACAAGTGAATGATATATGCACAAAATACATAAAACAAAGTACCACATAATGCTTACTTTGAACACAAATTTAATACTTATGAACTCGTGACTTGTGAACCAAAAAAATCAAAAAACAGATAACGTTTTAAATGGTCTTACACTATACGGACAGGTATTGGGACACCAGGTCATTACATCTATAGGGACTTTTATAACATCCCATTCTAAATCCACAGGCATCAGTATGGAGTTGGTCTCCTCTTTGCAGCTATAACAGCTGCCACTCTTCTGAGAAGGCTTTCCACAAGATAATGGAAGGTATATGTGGGAATTTTTGCTCATTCATCCAGAAGAGCATTTGTGAGGTCAGACACTGATGTTGGACGTGAAGGCCTGGCTCAGGCCATTCTAATTCATCCCAAAGGTGGTCAGTGTTTATTATATATTACAGTATATTTACAATGAAATAGATTCTGAGGCATAAAGAAGAATTAACAGCTCCCAGCCCAGGGGCCTAGCCGAACCCCTGAAAAGCATCCCCATACCATTATCCCTCCGCCACCTTTACAGCTGGCACAGTGCAGTCAGGCAGGTAACGTTCTCCGTTCACCAAACACAGACTTGTCCATCAGACTGCCAGACAGAGAAGCGTGATTCATCACTTCACAGAACACGTTTCCACTGCTCCAGAGTCCAGTGGCAGCGTGCTTTACACCACTGCATCTGACGCTTGGCATTGCGCTTGGCGATGTGAGGCTTGTATGCAGCTACTCGGCCATGGAAGCCCATCCCTTGAAGCTCCTGCCCCCCAGTTTTTGCGCTGCAATTAATGCCAGAGGAAACTTGGAGCCAACAGAGCGTCAGCGACTTTTACGCACTTTGCACCTCAGCACTCAGTGACCCCGCTCTGTTACTTTATATGGTCTGTTACTTTGTGCCTGAGTTTCTGTTGTTCTTAATGTTTCCACTTTGCAATAATAGAACTTACAGTTGACCATGGAATTTCTAGCAGGGAAGAAAGTTCATGAACTGATGTATTGAAAAGGTGGCATCCTACGACAATACCACTCTTGAATTCACTGAACCCTTCAGAACGACCATTCTTTTACAAATGTTTGTAAACCTGACTGAATGGTTATGTGTTTGCTTCTATATATCTGTGGCAATGGGTCTGAATGAAACACCTGAATTCAGTGATTGAGAGGTGTGTCCCAATACTTTGGTCCATAAACCATACTTCGAAATGAATCAGATTTGGCGTAAAACCTGCAGCTTAAATTCCCAGCTCATGTCCGAGGTCACAGTGTTCACTGGCCCCAACACACTGTTATCCAAATACATTTTTTTTGGTTCTCAAAACATTCCAGAAAGATTATTTTTTTGGTTACAAAAACGTTATCTGAAGGTTTGTTTGGTTGTCCTGTGGTTAGTCAGGATTTTTCTTTTTAACTTAAATATAACGTTTTATTTGGTTGCCTGTTCTGGTTTATGGAACATTCTCCTAATGTTTGCAAGGTGGAACCTCTGGATAACCTTCGGACAACGTTCCAGTTAGTTGTATTAATATTCCCCTGACCATTACAATATAAGAAACCTTTGAAAAACCTTAAGCCGGCATTCATATTAGGTTCTTTATACGTTACACGAACATTTGAGGAACGTTCTGATGCACAATAAACCAGAGCAAACATTTTCTAAATGTTATAAGGAGGTTTTTGTAAATCTAACCATAGGAAAACCCTAGGCCAATGTTAACAACATTCCGTGTTTGCTGGAAAAATGAGTAGCAGGTGTTGGATCCAAAATTAGATTTCTGACACAAACAGCTGCTTTTTCAACTACTTTTGTACTCTTTAGGATGAAATCCCCTCATAGCATAACTACAAAGCAGAGGTACAAAACTAGACCTGGATAAATTTGTCTATAAAGCAACTGAATAATTTATTGTCAGCCACATGAAAATTTCTGCTTAATTTAATCAGTAACAGTGAAATGTGATTCTTAAATCAAGTAAACTGTGCAATCTTTATGTTACTGTTATGACTAACACTAATATCTCATCCAGTATGACTGTGACTCAGCCTGTTACACAATGCTTCCGGCTGTAACTCTGACGGGCTTCAGTGCCAGGAAGCGGTGAAGCTTGTGGGTAAAGTCGATAGGCTGCTCATGGGTCTGCATGTACTCTTGTGTCATGGTTGATCCGAGGTATGATATAAGCTCACAGCCGTCTTCAAAGCACTCCAGCTTCCTTTTGTACTTCTTGCGAATGTAGTCGGAGTTCCTGGGATTGAAGGCTAGACGACAATGACAAGATTTTGAAAGTTGATGTGCTTTTGAAATAGGCGTGAGACCAGACTTGGGAAACACACGTAATCGTGCAACCTTCCCGCCTTCCCTAATACCAGATCAATCTGCATACCTTTCAGGTGATATGCCACATAGAGCAGAGCTGATCTTTTGGCACTCAGATAAGGATACTTTGGTTTATAACATCCAACAGCAGTCATTGCTGTTATTATTGCTGCAGCAACACCCTGTTAATATAGCAAAAATAGCATTAAAAAAAGAATAGTATACAAAAAGTACATTTCTAGTTTTAGCCAAACACAGAGTGCTCAAACAGGCAATCTAACAAAGTTATTACCCTTGGAATGATCAGAAGATTTTAAAAAAGCATAAAAAGGGGTTGTCATATAATCCATTGGCTTTATGCATTATGTAGATCTCAGGCTTCAGGGTAACTTCTCTTCCTATATTGATATTTGTACTACAGGTAAACAGTTTTCTAACATAATGTAATAAACAGATAAATCAATTTGAAGTTTTTGTGACTCTGTAGATAAGGACGGTATATAAAACTAGCTATAACTACAATAAGTGAGCTAACATTGGCTTATTACATTGACCTTGCTTAGCATGATAGCTTAGGATTTTCAGTGAGCAGGACTTTACCTGTTCCAAGTAACCCAGCATTGGGAGGGAGGTGAGAGTCATTGGTGCTTCTATGGGTGGAAGTTTGTGTGGAAGCTTCTGGTCCCAGTAGGTCTCAGGTGATCTGTTGAGAAGGTTTGTTGTGGTCGGCATAGGGTCAGACAGACTCTTCCCTACGTTGAGTATGTGTACCACAAGGCCAAAATGCTGTGTCTTTACCTTAAAAATTTCTGTAATTTTTCTTCATCTGCAAAAATACAGATCCTGTCCCTATATTCAGCAGCATAGTCTGGGTGTCCTCGCACTAGTGCCTCGTACCTGGTGAAAAATGCCAGATAGAAGGATAGATAGTTGAATCTGCTAAGTTTAAATGATCAGAAGAGTAATTATTAAAACAGACCAAGTTATTGTAACAGATCCTGATACATAGTTGGTTAGGTTGTTGCTTTTTTTCCTGCAAACAAGTATTTTCAACCACCCACTTTCAGATGAGTGTTGTCATAAGACTTAATCAGTCAATCATGGTGCAATAAGTAGCACTACTGCCACACATGTGCAGGGTTGTGGGTTCGAATGCCACCTCTGCTCTACATGTGTTGGAGATTGCGTGTTCTACTATGGATGCACTGGATTCTTCCTGCAGTTTAATTCTGTCCAGGGGTTACCCGTGCCTTTTGCTGTTAGGATAAGTTCTCTGCACTAGATAAATGGCTGAAATATGGATGGATGAAATCAATCATTCCTACAGTCATATGACAGCATGCTACAAATGCTACAAATCTGTACGAAGAAAATTTACTGATGCAGTTCACGGTAACTGAGATTTCAGATGAGAAAAGGAGCCCTCCACTTGAATACAAAAAATTCACTCTTTGGGATCAACCATTTAAAGTCACTCTCAGCTGTTTCTTGCTCATTAAAATCATTAGTGGTCGCAGAATCTTCTGAAGTGCGCCCCCTTGTGGCATACCTCTGCCGCCCATCCAAGTAGGTCACAGGGCAGTAGCCCTTCATCTCTGCCTGCTGGGGGAATCTGGCTTTAAGTTGCAGCGCTGTCAGTCGCTTCGGCAGCAGGTGAGTGGGAGGAATCTCTCGAGGGCATCCTGGAGTCACGTACCGCTCTGGTCTCTCAAGGAATTTCTTTTGCAAGTAAAAAGCAAGTTGAAATTCAGTAGAGTTGCTGCCATCATGACAACGCAAGTGAGGTAAACAGGAAAACAATGTATAAAACTAGCTTTGCTATGTTTGAATTCATTGAATTCATGAAGTTACATAACAGGTGTCATACAGCACTGTGCAAAAGTTTTTGGCAGTCAAAGAAAATGATCCCACAGAGCAAAGATACGACTTTTTGAGGCACATTGAAAATATGTCCCTGAGGAGGGAGAATGAAAGTTTTTATGACGTCTTTTTATGACATTTTGTCCAAATATTTGGACAGTACACTAATGACAGCGATATGAACTTAATGCCACAACAGGCAACCACCTACATCATGCAAACTGACGTCAACGACTTTGGAATTTAAGGGAAAATAATCACATGCCAATTTCCTGCACTTGTTTTGCACTTCAACAGACAAAGAAATCTCCTGGCCTAACATTCAAGAATTGAAATGCATGTCTACATCCAAGTGGGGTCGTAGTCGGACGTCCAAGCACTGGACCTGATTTACACGTCGTGCAGACATACAGATATGGTCCTGGACTGATCAACACAATATAGAAATAATCTATATGTCTGGGATGTTTAAATCATCTTCATGTTTGTATGTCTGTCAAAGTCTGTTAGCTTAGCCCTTTCAAAGCCTCCCCTGAAGTCGCCGGTGATTTTACAGCCACCACCCAGTATACCCTTGTATTTTTTTACTCTGGCCATATTTTTTTACATATGGCCAATCAGTACCTCATTGATTTTCTTCAACTAAGTAATTAATTAAGTGAGCTGAAGGTGAAATTTAACAAATACATGGAATGGCTGAGGTGCCCCTGAGGAGAGGTTTGGGAACTGAAGCGGTGTTCATCTAGCCATCCAACAAGATATCAGTAACTTTTTGGAGAACAGAAGTAATTCTTGTCAGGTTTTATTGCATTTCTCTTAAATTGCGCACTGAATGTTCTAATGTTTAATTGTGTTTTTTTTTTCCTGAGAAAACATATACTTACTGCCCAGGTAAACAGCTTTAAATATTTTATTTCACTTCTAAGACCTTTGAACAGTACTGCATTTGCTTCTTTTTACATATCTATTGCTGGCCCAACTTATATGATTGAAGGATGTGATTTTATGGATGTAGGATGCACCTCCAGGAAATCCTTGGAAGCCATTTTGTAGTAGCGCTCCTGGAACTCAGCCACCAGCTCCAGGGAGGTTAAGTGGGAGCAGTCTATCAGCTCGGCGTGGAGGGCCAGGCTGACCGGGCAGTACTGCCCGAACTCCCCCAGCCTGGCCTGCAGCTCTGTGGGGGTTACGAGGAGCCGGTCGATGCAGGCTGCCCGGCCTAGGAAGCAAGGAACAGCAGAGTACTGCCTGGTAAAGCTGCTGCAAGGACACACTAAACCTAACCTCTTCCAAGGAGCAATCGATGGAGAACAGCACCAAAACATTATCACTGTATCATAATCACACTGTTAACCTAGTGTCATTGAGCAGAGGAACCTGCAAAACTTACAAATAGCACATTGTGAACATTCATGCCGTCGCGGAGTCGAGCACGCGTAAGCGCAGCAAGGCTGAGCTTTAATGGATGCCCAGGTAGAAGTGTAAGGAGTATTGGAGAAGGAGCTACACAATGATTTTCTCCCCGGTGATGAAAGTTAAATACGTATGAATAGGTTCAGAAGCAGAGACCATAAACCCTCAGACCCAGTGCGTTCAGCCTCTTACTGAATGATGATGCTCTGTCCGGGCCACATGCAGCACATGTAGGGTTGATGCTCAGCAGTGTTCAGTTATGTTCAGTTATGACCTGTACCTTACCTGTCCAGTTTTGTGTCCATTTTTTAAGCTATCTGCTCATTGTCTTTTGATTGCAAGTCGTTCAGAACAAGGACGATTTCTGGTAAATAAAACTGTGTGACTGTCTTCAAACTACTTATCCTTGTCATGGTCTCTCAGTCGCCTGGAGTCAGTGCCGGGTCCCAGAACAAAATCACTAAAAGTGCATCTGAGATGAGTGAGGGGTGCACGATCTAGGCAAACGTGTAGAAGTCATGGACTGAATGACTTCCATCAGAGGATGGACATTACAAGGCACTCGTAAATGCAGGTCTGCCTAGAGCTTATCCCAAGAAGGACAGACCACAAGGTTGGGCTACACCCATTCTCATACATACAGTCATACACAATCTTACACTATGGGAAAATTAATTCAATTTATTTTAAAAGGTGCCTTTCAAAATAGTTTCCTCAAGACGCTTTACATGGGCGTGTTGTAATACATTTCTACATCATTTGAACAAGTAAAGAAATGAAAGAAAGAAAGCCAGATGACAACAGAAGAGAGAAAACCAAAAACTCCCAAACAGGAAGAATAAAAAAAAAAAACCTCTGAGGGTCCAAAGTCACCTGGGCTTGCTTACTGCGCAAAAACACAGAACTGTAAGCTGACACACTAAGGAGTTAAACCCAGATGTCGGTCTTCACCTGCTGCTGCTGATCTGGCCCAATGAGTAAAGCGCGCCTCACCTTGCCGCTTCCTCTCCAGGTAGCCCTGGATGTGTCTCACGCTCGCTTGCGCCTCCTCCAGGACTTTGCACCACACCCACCACTTGCTCTTGTGCCCATCCACGAGCACCCAGTTCTGGTGCTGCTCTTGGTAGTGCTGTCTGATGGGCTCCACCTCTCGCCTGTAGCAGGAGCTGCGGACACTGAGGGCCTGGGGGCTGTCGTGCATCACGTAGGGCCTGCAGAGGAGAAACGGGAAGGACCGACGAGGCCAGTCAGAGCATTTTTCCCTCCACAAAGACTTCTACACTACTATATGGGGGAAGACTCCACTAGGAAAGTAATTTAAGTTTAGCAGTTTGAAATCGATAGCATAATGCTTTTAGGTAAAGAATACATTTCTAGTAAAAGACATGCTTCGCTAAAAAGCTGACATGGGACATTGGAGCAGTGCTGACAGGTACCACGGCATGGACGCTCCATCACCTTGGTGTTTTCATCTGGTCCATTAGGCCCCTCCGCAGAGACTCTTGGGTGTCCACCTGCAGCTCAGCCACCCTGTACGGGACGATGCCTCGGCTCTCCATGAGGTCGACCTGTCCCTTGGTCACGGGGAAGCCATCGAGGATAAACCTGTGGATAGGTTAGGCCTCACCTGAATGCTGTGAGACCATCAAGCCTCCACTAATGGTGTGGCACCTGTAGGTGCTATGATCTAGTATCAAATCATCATTACGACATCACCTAATAAAGCATCTCTATAAACTGTGGGGTTTTTGAGAAATGTGGGAGGTGTGATGATGGTGCCTCATCCTACAGCAGGCCTTACCCATCCCTGTCCCCACCCCATCCGTTTGTCCTTTCATTTCAATTCCCGCGAAAAGGGGAATTTTCACTTTGTCTATCTGTATTGTTTGCTGTCAGTCTGGTTCCCAACACACCCTGTTCTCGCTCTTGTTTTCGCCATATAAAGATCCAGTTTCCAGCCCAGCCCTGTATTACATTGTTCTATATGCCTTTCTAACCAGCGACATTTTCAAAGTGAAGATATTTGCACACACAATACATACAGAGTATATACACGTAAACACAAAAACAATGTCTATTAGGGGTGGGAGAATGAAATGGAAAAACATGTGTTTTACCTCCATCCAGAGGACAAAGTGGGCAGTGTTCAATAGCACATAAATGCTTCACAATGACACCCCACGCAATAAAAATACCACAGTTCCTCAGAGACTGTTAAACCATGCTATTTAAATAAATGAAGTGTGAGATTCCAGGCTATGTAAGAAACATTGTTGTTTAAGTCAAATAATGAATGCATCCATTAATTAACCAGGTTGTAATGCATGTGTGAAAAGCCGGTAGCAGAGGGTCAGGTACCCCCTGGTGCTGCAGACGAGGTTCATGAGGGCCACCTCCAGGCACTGGACAGCCAGTTTGTCAGGCACGGCAAGGCCCTGGTGCAGGTACGATAGCATGTGGGCAGCAAGCTCAGTCTGCCGTCGATTGGTCAGCACGGATCTCATGGCATCTCCAATAGACAGCCGCTGGATGCCAAACTCACTGGCAAACTTCCTGGCCACTAAAAAAAACACAAGTTTAATACTCAGCATAAGACTAGCTGATTACTCCAGTGCAGTGTAACAGTTACACCAATGAGTGTTAAAAACCTTTTCTGATATTGACTTAATGAAATGAGAAATTCACCTGTGGATTTTCCTGATTTTGGGGGGCCAGTGATGGCCATTTTGATTGGCAGAGGTGGCCTGGGCTTGGGTTGCCTCAAGTATTTAATGGGGTTGAACATAAATTTTCTGCGAGTTTCTTTGGAAGCGAAGAAATAAATGAACTGGTGGAAGAGCACAGGAAATGTAGGGTCCAGGGGTCCCCGCGCAGGCTGGATCAGGTCGCCTTCACTCAACTGCCAGATGAAAAAGACCTCTGTATGTTACAGGCCACACAGGAAATGAGGGAGGAACTTCACAAGAGTCAAACTTGAAGATGTGGATTTAACACCGTGGTTCAGATATCAGCATTTAATCTGCTTTCATAAGTAGAATCTTGGTTTCTAGGCCACAAGAATGATTATAGTCAACACTGTAATCCTTAAATAGCCTTGAGAGAGTTTTATTCACACAAAAATGTTCTGTGGGCAGAATGAAAAATGATTGGTTCAGAAAGATAACCAATGAGATTGTAGATTATGTAGGTCCAAGCAAATAGAGGAGGCAGGACCAAGACATCTGATTGGTTAGTCCCACCTTCTGTGGTTGCTTGGTCCCACTCCACCTACAATTTGATTGGTTACCTCTCAGAACCAATCATTTTTCATTCTGCCCTCAGAACATTTTCATGTACATAAAACTCCCATGGTCATGTGGGTAAGAGGACAGGACATGACAGGACAAACACGGTAAAGCTCACCTTGACGGGGTCCCAGTACCCAAAGCCACTGTAGAACTTGTAAGACAAACGAAGCATCCTGTGAGCGAGTGAGGAGCTCAGTGGCTGGCACATCTCAAACAGTGCCTCGCGCTTCTCCACCAGCGCCCCCAGCTTGTCATGAAGCTGACGGCGCACGATCTGGGGTGTCCTGCCGGCCCTGATCGTAATCTGTGGGAGCTGGACATCTGTCAAAGCTTCCTGGAAATGCCAGGAATGCTACGTCATACTTAAGGAAACGGACTCTGCTTTCATAACGATCTTAAAGCTAAGACTCAGACAGCCAGACTGGTTGGTTGAAACAAAAAAAAGTCTGGATTTTTACTTTATGGATCTGAACTATCCACTTCTGCACCCACTCAAGCATACATAACCCTGAAGGAATGGGACTATAGGGCCACCTACTCCCAAAAAAATAGAGATCCATTTTTAATAATAAAATTACGTAAATTCAAGGGATGTACTGAAGATAAAAGTATCCCACTACCATGATCTTCTGAAGGTTAGTGTGGTCCGTCTCAAAGCAGTCTCCTATCTCCAGCTCCAGGCGTTCCTTGGCGCTGGCCTCTCTCTCTTCCTCCTCATCCTCACTCACTTCCTCAGGGGGGAACTCATCAAGCAGCATGGCCTCCACCCTGCTCTCCGACTCCTCATCAGCCTCCACCTCTTCCAGGTCCTCGTCGCTGTGATCTTCATCATCCATCTGTGTACCACAGATTGAAACCTTGTTTTTCCACCCCAGTGACTGCATCTCAAGCAATATATTTTGCAAATTATAATAATTAAGAAAACTATGCATCTAGTTATAACTGTACTTTGGCTGCCAGCTGTGCTGCCGCACGTTCTGCTATAATCTCTGTGCGTCTTCTCGCCATGGCCTCTTCCTGTGTCAAGATGATTGGTTGGTGTCATTGGCAGCAGGCCCACACACCTTTGCCTTCAAATGAGCTTCCTGATGATAAACCGGCACCAGTCTCACCCGAGCCCCGAGCCGCAGCTCCGTGGCCTTCCTTTGCTGCTCCAGCTTCCTCCTCCTCCTCTCCCTCCACCTGTCCAGCCTCAGAGGCAGAAGACGACGCAGTACGTCAGCTGTCTCTACCTCCATGACTACTGCGGCATCTGGGAGCAGGCAGCGGTCCATGAGATACTGCACATCTTCTAGGCTTTGGGGAAAGCCCTCCAGAATGAAACCCGTCGACCTGTTAGGGGAGGAGCCCATCTGTTAGGGTAAGTGTGTGTGTGTCTGTGTTTTAGAATTTGGGGTGAGAAGAGACACTTTTAGGTACTGTAGATTCTAATGCACAATCGCGGGGCAGCCGGAACAGCACTTCGTGGAAAATCTAGAAGCGTTTTTCACTTCAGGGTTTCACAAAGTCAAAGAGGGAGTTACTTGTATGGTTCCTGTTCCCACCACTGGGGGAGAATCGTGTCCAGTATCTCTGCAGGTAAGGGCACACCATCAGACAAGCAGCATCTGATGGCTTCCTCTACTTCGGTGAGCACAACCTGCCAGCAAACAGAGAGAAGACATTCACATCATCACCAAGGTGAAATGGCCAAGCTCACAATGCTTATAAAGTGCTCACACATTCTCAAAGCTCCAAACTTCATATCCATCACATGCAGATCATATGCAGCTCTGCAAAAATCTTTTTTTAAAAAAATCTGCATTTTAAAATCCTGGTTTAATCCTGGTTCTACTGACAGAAGTCTATACTGCGAGGCAGGCTGCTTCCAGGTTCAAAGTTTCTAAGACAGCAGCATGCAAGAACGAGGTGAAGCAGGAGGCAGTGGGAACGACCAGAAACCAGGTAGAAGGCAGAAGCAACTTTCTAATGAGAGAGATCTCCGTCAACTTATCTGGCCAAGCCTCATAGATCGGAGGATGACCTCAAGTGACCTTCAAAAAGAATGGGAAACAGTAAGTGGTGTGAAGTGCACTGCTAGGACAGTTCATAACAGGCTCTGAGAAGCAGGACTGAAGACCCACAAAGCAAGGAAGAAACCCTTCACTAATGAGAAGCAGGGAAGAGCCAGGCTGGAGTTAGCAAAAAAACATTTATTTTACACAGGCATACCCATAACCTGAAAAGTGAGTCAAACTGAAAATTTTGCTGTGCTTATTTTTTCCAGAGCTGTATTTATATATGACTTATATTAATGATCTTTTATATTAATGACCTGTGCACGACTCTCTCTGTTCTTCGCTTGACCGTGGAACTCTCCGGTTCCTTGCGCAGCCTCCAATTCGAGGTCCGTCACCCATTCGTCTGCTGGCTCCATCTCATCAGCATAGGGGACCTTCTCCCCGGTCTTGCCTATAATCAGCTCCTGGAGCCGTTCACGGAACTGAATGTGGAAGATATTGAGGCGCTTGGCTAGCCACTTGGTCTGGCTGGTTTTGCCGGAGCCACGGACGCCAAGCAGGAAGATCCTAAGTGCCGGAGCCTAAGAAACATGATGTCACTACTAAGAGACAGTAATTCACACAGCAACAAAGGTGGAAAATTCAAGTCCAGAGAGTACAAATCCAGACCATGCTTTTGCTTCAACCAACCAGCTGAGTACTCTGTGACTGTGACTCTTTATACTCAGTTGGTGGGTTGAAACAAAATCTTGGTCTGGATTTGAACTTTCTGGACTTGAATTTTCCACCTGTGCACGGCAACATGCAAAGAGAAAAAGCTGGTGTTTTTACCTGCAAACGATGGTGTTGGGAGACATACAGTTCAGGGCTTTGCAGAAACTTGTCTTTTGCATCTGTGCTGGAAAAGTAATAGGTCTTCTCCCTGTACTTCACAGCATAATCATCGGCACAAGGGAAGAGGGTGCCTCTCTCTTTAAGGACAACTGGACAGAAGTGCAAGGTGTCTCCCATAATCCTCTTGGGGGAAGGGGTACCCTCCTTACCACAGCAGAATGGGAAGAGTATGAATGAATGTAAAGAATGTGGCAATAAAAAGGTCTAGATAACAGGATGGAACCTGGCTTAAAGCCACCGTGGAAGGGTTCTGTCTTAGAGAATGCCTAAATGTAAAAATCATATGTAATGCTCTGTGTTGTTTGCTGGTCTGATTATATAATAAACCCTATGAAGTTTCAACTGAAAGACTATTACAGTAGGACACGAAAAACGAAAAACAATGTGCGTTTAATGGTACGAGGTCAGCTGGTCTCACCTCCATCTCTGGCTCCCCCTCCACGACATCCGCGTTCCTCGCGTCTACCATGGCCTGGGCGTCCTCTTCCTCCTCATCCAGGTCCACTCTCGTCACCTCCCAGGCCACGTACTGGAACGGCCCTAAACACGCAAAAGTCGCAATGCGAGAGCTGAGGTTGCTTACGGACGTCGGGGCTGAATCAAAGGATCAGAAGCATCTTCGACTACCATAGGCACACGGGCAAACAGACATGCATGCTCACTCTCCATAATGGCCACTGCCTCCCTCAGCGAGTCCTCCGGGGTCTTCTCACGGATGTCCAGAACAGCACAGCTCCCTATGACCGACGACTCCATTGCTGCCCATTCCAGCATGAACTGCTTTACCCCCACTCTGAAACTGTCCATCTCGGGGCTGTCCGGGTAACCATTCTCCCATACCTGTGGCAGCTTGAGCTCTAAGAGAAAACGACAGGACAACAAACTGCATGTTTCCCTTTAAAATACACATGAGCGCATTAGAATATCCTCTGCGTGGTTAAAAGGTTATCATGTGACGAGCATTCCAATTTCTTTCTAAAGAAAACCTTAATGCAAAAGCAGTTCACATCAGACCCTCTATTTATTGACAGTAAACTGCTGAAATGACACATTATTATTGTACTGAGAATCATTTAAAGTACTGACACGATAATATAACAGAATCATACTGCCGGGTCCTGACCCACACCTTGAGACTCCTCAGGAACCAACTCCAACCCCGAGTGACTGTCTGTGAGCTGCAGCTCCTCCTCTGACCCGTCTCTGGGCTGCCTGCGGAAGCGGAACAGAGTCGCATATGTGAAACGTCCATTGCACCTTTTACAAAGACATATAGCAGCCGTTAAAATGTTACTAGGCTGTGTAGAGGAGGTCATTTCTACTTATATTTCTGTTAAATGCACCAAGACACTTGATAGACGAAAGCATATAAGGCTATTGAAACTAATGGCTGAGTTTGATTCCATCTGGTGCATGACTTCACATGACCTCACGTGACCACAACACGCACGTTGCCTCCCGAGCTTCCTGCTCCTCGAGCCTCTGCTTCTCCTCCATCCTCCTCAGGATCGCGGCGTCGACCTCATCCCTGTGGGCCTCGTAGATCCTCCGCAGGAGTGTCCCAGCTTCAAACAGTCAACACCGGGCTGTTACAACCCCATACGGGTCTGACAGAACCATGCAGGAGTCACACAGAGCCTCGGTTCTTCACTGGGAAATGGTCTCCTTTCTCTCCAAGCTTCCACAGAATACACCTCAGGGCTTCACCTCTAACCTTTCTATCACCTGCATGTTTCATAAAATTTCTAGCATCATCACCGCAAGACCCAGCTGTTACAGAAATTCCTCTACTAGCCTGATGCCTCTTTATGTTCTTTAAATGCTCTTACGTTACACTCCTGGCCCCTGGCAGCCTTATCAAATCTTGCTTTATTAGAAACTGCCGTGTATCTCCTGCTCCAGTACTGCTTACACTTACACCAGGATGTTCACCGCAAGCTCACCCTAGTCGCACTTATTCTGGTTGACTTCTTGACAGCATGAATGTTTGTAATGTGATATTTGCTTCGCCTGTGCGTCGCTTTGGACAAAAGCATCTGCCGAATATGTTAAACGAAATGTAAAATTTAAATCTAAATACATTCACCAATATATCAACATAGTTATACATGCTACAGCAGGAAGGACATTGTGTGTCTCATTTCAATGTGAGTAGTTCACTTATTTCCAGCCCCTTCCTCACACTGTTGACTACAGCAGTCTTGGCTTCAGCTGTTGGGTGGAGCATTGTGTGGCCTAAGGTACCCTTACCAT
>JAODJW010000108.1:1001979-1013418 GCA_026777045.1 Hyperopisus bebe
CTGCCTCCCCCCCCCCCCCCCCATCCTCAGGCACTTGCCACATTAAGTGGGTTTAAGGGAATCCCAGCGAATCCGAGGGAATCGGGGCATTCTGAGGATTTCCAGGCAGGATACAGTGAAGAAGTTTGATATTCCTGTCTCCCTTTAAAGGGCCTGTTTCACACGCTCTGCTACCCCTGGCATATAAGCACGTTTTTCTTTGCAAAGACTTTCAAAAATTAATGCAAGAGGCAGGTCTCAGTGCAGTCGTGCTGGGTTAATGCGGATGGAATTCGTGCCAAAGTAGGCAGTCAGTTTCTTGGCTTGTTAGCTTAGTGTCATGAATGCAGATCAAAGTCAGGCATCTCACATGTTGCTTTGGGCTTTCATTGGCACTTAATAATGCTCATTATTCCATCATAAAGAGCTCTGAGGTGGGAGCTGTCCTCCCTGTCATGTTTTGGTCCTTGCCTCCGTGCAGAGAGAGTAGGCTTGGTGCCTGCCTGCGATAAAACCTGGACGTTCCCATCTGAAGATGATTCATATGTTCAGATCGTCATTTAATAGCAAAGTGAGTTTTCCCATAGCGGGGGGTGGTGTGTAGCCCAGTAGGATATGGATCCGTGGCTGTGTCCATAAGGTTGTGGGTTTGAATCACATGGCTGGCGTAGTAAGCAAATCACTTTTGGGCCTGTGAGTACGACCCCAGGGGTCGATGCTCGTGCTTTGCTCTGTCGTTAAGGACAATGGTGTCTCCATGAAGCACGCCAGCATGCCGTCCCCCCGTGGAAGAGCTTTCTGTGTCTGAAGCTGCAGTCACTGGTGAAATTTTATTTCTGACCCTTTTTTTAATGGTCACCAAAAACTGCGTCCTCCTCTGTACCCCTGCTCTTTAAATCTTACCTTAGATCTTGACTGCTAAATTGGGTCCCTTCAGTAAACATAAAATGCAAAAGTGTCATTCTTAAAAAATAATAGTCACTTTGGATACAGGTCTTTGGTAAAGCTGGTTCATGATGTGTATTTTGTGTGCGTCGTTGAACGCCACCTGTGCACCTGTGAGGGAAATATGGTGACATTTCCCAAGAGGTTGGTAGCGAACAATAATCACAAAGGACTCTGAACCACCCCTGCTGGCTGCTCTTCTGTTATGGAAATACTTTAAAGTGTCCTTGTCTCTCTATGACTCAAGAAGGTCTCTAAAAGTTGCTATGGCAACAAGTGTGTGAAAGACAGGCAGCATTTTCCACAAAGAGTGTGAGCCCTTAATGATCCTTCCTGAAGGAGAGCCCAGCCCACACACAGAACACCCCAAGAAGATGCCTCCGGTCGCAAACCTATCTCTCACTTTGGGGGGGTCACCATCCTCTTCCACTTTCGAGTGATGTTTCTGTGTGTTCGCCGTTAGGAATATTCAGACTTAGATCCTGTTCAAACACCAGTATGAAACCTGCACCTGAGTACAATCCATGCCTGATGGTACACTGTCAGAAAAAAAGTACCAGTTTGTACCTCTGGGGGTACAGTTACTTGTCACTGGGGCTGTACCCTCAAGGGTCTGCCTATTGTACCCTAGCTGTAGGTAAATGTACCTTTTAAGGTACATAAAAGGACTCTCAGGAACATTTTCATACCATTGGGGGTGCAATAATGCTCTTTGTGCCTTGGGGTACAAAACTATACCAAAGCTGTATCCTTTGTCTGACAGTGTACAGGCAGTAGTAGTTAACGAGTCATTGTGATCATTTTTCTAATCAGGACCGACAATTGGGAACACGGGAATGCTTAGTTCTGTACACCGTGTTATGAGGCATGTGTTATTTCTAATGATAATTTTCAGCAGTGATCAAAGTGAATTCATAATTCATAATGATAAAAGTTAAATTATTTGGAGAGAAAATGTTACATTAGGCGGTCGCAAACAGAAATAAACACAGTACATAGCACACAGCACACTGCACACAGCACATACCACACAGCACTCTGCACATAGCACACTGCACATCTCACACAGCACACTGTACGTAGCACATAGCACACAGCACATACCACACAGCACTCTGCACATAGCACACTGCACATCTCACACAGCACTCTGCACATAGCGCACTGCACATCTCACACAGCACACTGTACGTAGCACACTGCACATAGCACACTGCACACAGCACATACCACACAGCACTCTGCACATAGCACACTGCACATCTCACACAGCACTCTGCACATAGCACACTGCACATACCACATAGCACACAGCACATCTCACACAGCACACTGTACGTAGCACACAGCACGTAGCACACTGTACATAGCACACTGATATTCAATTCAGATTACAGTTTTGAAAAATGGTGGCACTTGATGCTAAAGGGTTTCTGGAAGATTCCCCATTAATTTGACACAAATCGTTGGCAGTTAATTTGTGTCTTATTTTGTCTACATACTTATTCTTTCCTCTTTGGCTGTGAGCCACAGAGTACTTGATTGTATGGTGATGACATTTTAAGTCTGGTTTTATTTATTTATTTTTTTAATCTCTTTAAGGTCTTTTTTGGCCCATTTTAATAGTAATAAAAATTTACCTAATAACTCTCCACAGGCACGTATCCATGGTTTCCCGTTTTACTCCAGACAGAGAGTACTCACACTAAGTACTCAGTGTGCTCTGTTTTTAAACAGTCCATTGTCAATTAAAGATTCATCTGGACTAAAAATATTGGTCTGAAGAGAAGATGTAATTAAAACACACACTTGCCTAATAATAATTTTTCACCCAGCGTATACCAGTGGTTCTCAGTCTTGGTCCTGATGCCCCCCCCCAAATGTTTTCATTCCAACCCTACCTTAATCAGGTTTATATGGTCCTTAATAGGCTAATAATGAATGTGGCAGGTTAAAAGCAGTGTGGGTTAGAATGAAAACAATCTGACGGGGGGTGGGGGTAATGACCAGGAACAGGATTGAGAATCAGTGGGATACTAGTAACTCAAAAGAGGGAGAGTCACCGAGCTCAATAGAGACCTTAAAAACATGCTTGACAAAGACTTTAGTTGCTTAACAAAGATTTTACTGTATTTATTGGAAGTAACTGTGGAGGAAAAGTGTTATTGTCCGAAGCGTGCTTACGATAAAATCGTTATCTAACCCTTATTGTTTCAATCCATGTCCCCAGATGCAAACTGCGCGTTTTCTTATCGGGCTGTTTACAGAAAGAGAATTACCCTGCCGATTACCAGGAGCAGGCAGTGCAGCTATTTCCAGTTTAGGTCCCAGGAGGGCCCCCGCTCAGGCATCCATTCCAGGAGGCGCCATAGCTAGCCTGCGCCCCCCCCATCGATATATTAAAATAGTAATTTCAGAGAAAGACCTAAATGCACTTAGAGGGGGTGGGTATAGAAAGCGAGGCTGACTTTATGGGGACGGCTGACACGAAGACCCCCATTAGCGGGGTTCTGTGGGCGGGACTCCCGCTGGCCAATGGGCTCGGGGCACGTTTGCTTGTTAGCGGCGTTTTCAAATGCCATGGATGAGCAGTTACATTAGCTGCACCTGGGCTTTCAAACACTTCACTCGCTGCCTCGAGTCACTGTGCACCTAAATGGCGGTGAGAGAGGAGAGTGATAAGAGACCCCCTCCTATTTAATGTCTATACATATCCGCCGATGGCTTTATTTGAACTGATGTGTCATTGCCAGCATATTACTGTTAGAATTCTCAAACTATTAAAAGCCCAGTGTTTTTTTTCCCCTTTTTTGTTTGGGTGGTATAGTCTTCTGCTTTGGGTTTAAATTTTTTCAGGGGTGTATCGCACGTGCACTCCCCTGCACGTGGGCCTTCGACTTGTTTTTATGGAGGGGGGCGATTAAACATTTAAAAGGCCCACCTTTGATCATGACCTGGCCTCCTGTGTAATTATACATGGATGCACATGCGCGTGGGTCCGTTTCAGCCTGGCAGGATTGGCCACAGCAACGGGCACCTTATTGCAGTCAGTATATCGTATAGTCCGGCTGGGGGGGGGGCGGGGGGGGCACCAAATCGCGTTCACCTTGGTTATGTAACGCCTTTGTAGCACAATATCAGCAGGCAGCACAGAAAGAAAAGTGTTTCCATTCACATTGTAATTTTCAAAATTTCAGCCTGTCGAGTCCTGCAGGGGTGAAGGTTTCGGGAGGGGGGCCGTTCTGAAATGTCCCTGGGAGTGCCCGCAGTGACCCTTTCAAGTAGAAACACTTCTAGTGTTGTGTTATTTTTAAAATGCATTAATAGCCAATTGTCATGCATCTACACTATATAAGACCAATTTTGCTGCAGAATCTGAACTGTATGTGTACAGTTACCATGGCAACACTGAAAGCCTTGCCAGTGCTAATTTTATGTTTGAATAGGCCTATGGTCTGTGTGTCAAAAAATGCCAAAAGTCTTGTATTTTGTTTGGTTACTTATGGCTAACGTTAGGGCTGGGTAGGGGTTAAGTGTGTGTGTATGTGTTTATGTGTGTATATATATACACACACACATCTGCATGGTCTTGCCAGGAGGCCACTGGTTCGACCCACAGCTGCCCATCTGCCATCGCCATGGCAGCCACATTCACCACACCGGCTCCCCACAGCGCCACATCCATTCCGCTCTTCCCAAAGTGGCCATGACTGTAGTCATGGGGAAACTGAACACCGGGAGCCCGGCCTCAGTCACAGGCATATGCATGACTAATATTTTTAGAGCTTGCATTCATCAGTTTCTCCATGGCAACAGCAGTCTCGTGGCTGGGTAGGCCTGAGACCCGATCGGAGCGGGCAGGGGGGTGTTTTTTTTTTACCAGCACGTGCTGCAAACTGTGGCTCAAATGGAATAAGGACTTGTTATCAGCCTCAGCCTCTTCAGGCAATTAAAATAATGACTGGGGCCCACAGCTGGTCCAAATACAGGCGCTAACCGTTAATCAGCATTGGTGCGACCAGGATGGCTCCTGCCTGTCTGTCTGCCTACCTGTCTGCCTGCATGTATGTAAGCCTGCCTGTCTGTCTGCCTTCCTGTCTGTATGTCTGCCTGCCTGCCTGTATGTCTGCATGTATGTCTGCCTGCCTGTCTGTCTGTCTGCCTGCCTGCCTGCCTGCATGTATGTCTGCATGTATGTCTGCCTGCCTGTCTGTCTGCCTGCCTGCCTGCATATCTCTCTGCCTGACTGAGTGTCTCCATGTCTGCTCACATGTCTGTATGTTGGTCTGTATGTCTGTCTGTCTGTCTACCTGTATGTCTATCTGTCTGCCTGTTAGTCTGCCTATGGAGTTACCCACGGTTCCAGATTTGATGTCTTTACCAGGTCATGGGTTAAAATTAAGTTTTGATGATGTTTACTCGTGATTGGTAGTCAGATTTACTCAGTGTTTTACTGATTACTGTGGCTGTTTATCCATGACACAGACTGAACCTCTCTCCATGCGTGTAACGCGTGTCTGTCATGTGTTCCCTGCAGGACGGTGTGCGGCTGGCGACCAGGGAGATCTACGGACTCTGCCTGTGTGAATCCCCAGGGGAGAACGACATCCAGATCTACCAGAAGTGAGGCCAGCTCCATCACTCTGCTCTGTTTTATGAAAAATGGCAGGGGGTCTGGAAGAAGGGGCCATTCTTAAGGCTGGTCTGGCTGCTTGTGCTCCTCTTAATTTCTTCAGTGGCGGCATTTTAGAACAAAATTAACTCTCGCCTTTGGACCGATGCTTTTATTCACCTGGGAACTGGAGCAGACGAAGGTTCAGGCCTGGCTGAAGTGCTATGACTGGAGCTCCAGTCAGTTAACCCAGCAACATTACTGGTCGCCAATTCAGTTCCATAACCGCAATGCCATCTGCTGGCCACAATGAGCCACTGTAGAGTTTAAGTAGGGAGTTGAATTCCCTCGAGTGTCCGAATCAGTGCTGTTTACTTATAACTTGCCTTCTCAGTATGAGAGGAGATATCACCAGGTTCAGAGGAATTTATTATTGTGAACTGGAGTCATTTCCTCTTTGGGTTCATACTCTTCATTTCGGAATAGCTGAGTAGCACTGGAGCAGCTTGCCAGTATCCTCACATGCTGACAGCTGAGGGAGGCGGAGTTTCGGCTTTGACCATACTGGGAAAACTCTAGGCGATGGTGCCTAATGCATCACCATCTTGAAACCTCGTTCCACCGTGTAACTTGTTTCCCCGGTGTGTTGGCGCTCAGCACCCTCTTGAGGTTCCTGGTTTTTCCCTCCTCAGGTCACTCTCAGTAGATACTCACCCCACAAAACTTGCCTTTTCAGAGATCCTTTGACCCAGTCGTCTGGCCATAATGAATCTGCCCTTGTGAAAGTCATTCAGATCTTTATTCCTGTCCATTTCTTCTGCATTAAACATGTTAACTATGAGCATCGAATGTTACCTTAACATGATATATCCCAGACCATGATAGCCATTGTTTTTGTACGTCAGCATTATTCGCTTCATGTAGGGGTGATCATAATGTTTTGGCCCTTTGGCGTATAATCCGCTGTCCTCCACCAAACTTAGACATCTGACACTATTATTTTCTTGATTTTAAATACAGCCCCCTACCACAAAAATAAATTTGAACTAAATTTTGTCCTATTTTTTTTTTATTAGTGTTCTTAAACAGTACTGGTCTCCACACAATACCTCTCTCCCCTTGTGTAGCACCTTAAGGTGCAATGTTCTAAATGTTTTTCGACACTGTTTTGCAGGATTATTACCGTCAGCTTTGAAGGGGTCGGGTCTTCGGTTATTTTCAGTTTGCCCTCTTTTGACCGGCTGGGTTATTTGGTTTTTTGACCTCTTCTGGAAAATCTGTCGTAGGTACTTCCTGTGAAAGGTGGGGGGAAAAAATGGCTGTGTTATGTAACATTTGATTGGCCGCCCTACCCCGTGTTTCTTTGACTTGATTAACTCGTAAGCAGACGCCGTCTGGAGCGCTCTAGCTCACTGTGCCGCACGTTGTTCCCGGCTCTGTGTCACGCTCAGGCTCCCATTGATGACAGAAGCAGCCTTTGACCGTAGCCTGACAAACACAACGGGCACCGGCGTCTTTGAATTACTGACACGTCGCTGCCTTTACCTTTAGCCGGCACTGTGATTGGATCCACCCATCTAAACAGCTGGGTGTCTCATCGCTTATGTAGCGCTAGGGTACAACAGCCAGACCCTTGTGATGCTTGAATTGTGTAGCTCTGTGACATGAATCTATGTTCGTAACCAGTATGCTATCCTTGAGGTGCTTACTGCCTCTTTGCTAATTCGTTAAGCAAAATGGGGGGCTGATTCAGACCCTTCTCTGTGGGTGCTTGGTAAATGGGCATGATTAACGCAGTTTTAGCACGGGCCCCGAAGGAAGGCGTGGTCCGATTGGACCCATGATGGGCCCACAGATGGCATATCCCGGGACCGCCACAGGCCCGGACTGGCATCTCTCTCCGCCCCGCTCACCAAGGGTGAGCTAGCAGGCGAGTGAATATGTCTCAAGGCCTTTCAGTGCAACGGATCTAGCGATCTCCATGGTAACGGCGCCAGCTTCTCTTTCCGGCCCACACCAGGGCCACACGTTGTCAGCTGTGATTACATTTTTAAATGAGCCTTTTGTTTATCTGGTTAACTGTGAGGGTCAGCTTTTGGGCAGGACTTTTGGGAAATTGCTGTTCAGTCGATTCTTAGAAAGGAATTTCTAATTAATGTTACTTAATAATAATAATGGGTAACAATGAAATTTACATCAGATGGAATGCCCATTTTTGGTGGTCATTGTTAATAACATTTATGATGATGACGTGAAGTTCTCTGAAATGAGTCGGGATGAATAGGAAGCCCCAGGATTCGGGCTCCTGTTTGTGGGAAGAAGGAGGTCTCTGTCACATCTGCCCTGTATCAGGGGAAAATCGCAGCCAGCTGTCTAGAAGGGGTATGGAGCTTTGTTCGTTTTCAGAGTTCAGAAAATCGAGAACCCTGCTTCCAGTCTTTGCCTTTTGCCTTCTAGCATCTGCTAGGTCTTCCTGAATTTTCCGCCCGATAATAATGCGGTTTCATTAGAAAATTGCCGTTTGTGTCTCTGTATTGTTGTAAAAAAAATGTGTGGGTTTTTTTTTTTTACTTGCTCCTGATGCGGTGGGGGAGGTTCTCAGCTGCCATCTGCAGAGATATTGTGTAGATCAGTGTTATTCAGCCCGGTCCTCCGGGACCCTCAGACAGTCCACGTTTTGCCTGGAGCCGGGAGGGAGCAGAAATGTGGACTGTCTGGCAGGGATCTGTGAGGGAGCGAAAACATGGACTGTCCAGGGATGCCTGAGGGGACCGGATTGAGGAGCACTGGTGTAGATAGAGACCCCACATCTCAGAGAAGCATCTCCTGTGTCCCGGATAACCATCGCTAGTCTCATCTATGCGTGGGTCCCCGGTTCTCTGGAAGGTTCTCCTCTGGATACTATCTGACTGGAGAAGTGACCCCTCCACAAACACAGACTGTGTCCTTGCTGACGAACGGCTTGGGGGGGTAGGGAAGAGGGGGGGTTGCCTTCTGGGCCGGGAAATCACAGCCTGATGCGGTTCTGCATGCCATGCGATGAATTGTTACATCCTGAAAAGGTGGACATGTGCGGCGACAACGTGAGCGCAGTGGTCTACTGCTGTCACCCCCCCCCAGTATATCTAACAAGTCTGCATGTCCACAGGTTTGCACATTTGGGTCAGAACCAGCACAAAGTGGAGTGGATGGGCCAGGTCGCCGAACCCGAGCAGCGGGAAAGTGTCATAAACCTGTGAGTAATCGCTGCTCCTTGTTACGACCTTTACTGCTTCACCTTCGTGCGCTTTAAGGTGAATGTTTGGGACGGCAGTGAAACCGCCGCTAATCCTTCAGGCGTTTTCTGAAGTTAAATTGGGTCCCTGGAGAATTCATCATTACATCAGTGCATTTCTCGTCACTTCAGTTCCTTAACCACTAAGTCAACTGCTTCCCTGTTTCTGCCCTGCACATCATATAAGGAATGTGGATTCTGGCTGAAACGCGGTTTCAGGTGGATGGCTGAAGGTGGAGGTGTCTGCTCTTCCCATTCGAATGTAAACCATTAGGCCACAGCTATGTGAATGTCACAGTGCTGGGCTGCTGTCCTGGCTGTGTGTTATATGTATATTACACTGTGGGGACCAAGTATCGACACAATGTGATAAATGCCTGTTTCTTTGATGTTATGGTGACGCGAGAGCCTGGCTGTAGCTGTCATGGAGACACGCTTGTGGGTGGTGGGCACTTGTGTGCTGTCTAGACACACCCCTCCTTTATTACCATCTTACCTGGGGTGGGAGGCTACGTTTTTGCACATCCTGCCTAAAAACCATAACCCTTTGGAAGGGGGGGGGGACATTCACTTGCAGTCTAGTGAGATGAATTCTCCATCTTTCTGGAACACTGCCGCCCGCCTTGGAGCCTTTGTCTTGCAGCCCTCCCTCCCCCTCCCTCAAGTGGGCGTGAATCTGCCCCCAGGGCTGTGCTGCTGCAGTAGTAATGTCTGCCTCTAGAGGGCGATGCGGACCTCGGTTTTCTGTAGCCCTTTAGGTGATGATAGGTCACTTAGGTGCTCAGCAGCTTGACCCGTGGCACATTTTTGCTCCAGTTGGCTAATGGTCAACCCCAGCTGGGAGAAGGAACCTCATTAACCCTGTGTGACAACGACCCCAGACTGACACAAAACAAGACCTTCACGCTGTGTGCCATGGCAACGCAAAGCCTTTCTGGAGATGCCGGTTTCCGTGGTTTCAGGTGGTTGAGGTCCGGTTTTTATATTTGGCTTCTGAGACACACAGACACATGCGCATAGAATCTATTTTACACACACAAGCCTGATGTTTTCTACTCATTAAAAAATGTCCGTCAAATGGCTTTACTGCGAGTGAAAAGGACCTACAAGGGGTTATAATGTGTGAAGAAATGTTTGAAAAAAGGGGAGAAAAGCCTCTTTTTTTTTTCCTCATCTGTGTCACGGGGTCTGTTTAAAGGGTATTTTTAGAAGCCACGTGCATGCAGCACCAGGCCCTGATCACCGGCCTGTGAGCTCCAGTAGCACCTGTCAGTCTGGCCTCCAGTTTGAAACTGGAGCTGCTTATGATGTGACCCGCAGTGCCAGCCAGTTTGAACAGAAACCTTAAGTGTCACATCTGCTAGTTTTAATATCCATTCTCACTGCAGTTCAGGTACTTTTTGTACAGACTGGCTGGCAGGCAGTGCAACTGTACAGTTCACACCGCTGGGTATTTTTATGTAGATTTCTCTGGTCCAGTGTTTTTCGTTTCTCAGAAATGCAGCCCCCTCCGTTACCGATGCCTGATTTTGCATATTTCAGTTTCTTTAAGTTGATTGACCTGCACAGAGGAGCAGCTGCCATCCAAACGCGCCCCGCCCCCGCCAATCTGCACATGGCTGCTGTGATTAATGTGGGGGTGGGGGAGGGGGGGTGACAACCACAAGGTGGAGCCACCAGTCGCTTCTGCGGTACGAGACAACTGGGCCACATGGAAGATGGACGGAGTTTGAAATGGTGGAACGAACGACGGGTTGGGAACCTGTGAAAGGATACTGAGCTTGGGGACGAGATTGGATCCCACAACCTCCTTAATTAATAATTAGAGGGCTGGACTGCTTTGCTTAATCACACATAACCTGTAATTTTAAAGCTTGAAATAAACAAGTCACTCTCCCATTTACTTGAGAAGGTCAAAGGCACAACAGCCGGACCCCTCCTGGGTCGTACACACAAGGCGCTTTACTGTTCGGTTCTTGGGAGAACCTGCTGTGTAAATGGTTAGGATTACAAAGCCGGCTTTCTTTTTTTCCTCAGACCGAATCACGGTAATGTAAATGACTATCGGGAGACAGAGAGGAGGCTTATTATTGCAGTTATGTAAGCGAACAGTTCTGCGCTGCCTTGTTTTAACGCGAAACGGCAACAATGCAGAGCCTCTCAGTGCTGTGTCAAGGGCGGCCATGTGGTCGCTGTGTGAAAGGGCATGGCTCCATCCAGCAGACGCGTGCACACGTGCATGCACACAAGCTGAGTCTGTCTACCTGCATCTGCCTGTGGTCTTCGCTATAAACACTTATTTTATGTGCAGCCTTGTAATTTCCAAATGAAACTGATGGTTTTAGCGTCCAGACCCCTTTATGCGTTTCAGGAACCTGTCTGTTTTAACTGGTCTCTTTCTTAGTGCCACAAGTCTCCTTGTGTCTTTATTGCTGCAAATTTCAGCCTCATGATGAGGGCACTAACAAGGCAAAGGAATTGGGGAATCTGGGGAGGCACGCATAATTCAAATCTGTCCCGAGCAGATGGAGAGAGATGGTAAACAGGTCCTGCAAACCCACCAGCAGATAAGGTATTTCTGTCTTTGGGAGAGCAGAGAAAAGGGCAGACAGTAAGTTCTATCCTGGGG
>JAODJW010000108.1:1017315-1030972 GCA_026777045.1 Hyperopisus bebe
GTTAGAACTGTCAGCTCCGTTACGTTATAATCAAACTATTGTCATTGATATACAGTGAGTTTTACGAGCTAGCTCCCCACATAAATGTGCATGAGAAAACCGAACAGAACCCACACTGTGGAAACAAAAGGGCCGAACGAACGCGTATTTAAGCTCCCCCCCCCCCCCCTCGCCAAAACCAGTCCTCCATTGGGCTGCCACACATACTGGAACAAAGAGCTGGTAAACATTACGATCATCACCAAAAGGGGTGGGGGGCGCTTGTTCACTTTGGCTTTGGGTTTTGGGGGGGGTGATCCCCTAACGAGGGCCCCACTGGGGGCGGGGGCTTGAATATTAGCTCTAATCGTGGTTAAGGCTGACAGCATTGAAACACAGGCTCTGCTCAGCGTGATCCCACGCTTCACGTGCGCTGTGGCCTCCCAGAGCCAAAGAGTCAGCTCTCATTTCACGCTAATTACCCGGCGGGAGCGTTAATCACCACCACATGTGGTAATAATGATGGCCATCTCTGAGCACGTGTACCCAAGGATCAGAGATGCGAGACGCCACGGTCGCCGGAGAGAGGGTTCGGTGAGTCAACGAAAGGCAATGCAGAGCCTAGGAGCTCGTAAATAAAACACATATGAAAAAGGGGCTGTGCCCATGGTGCATTGTGGGTAGCGATGGGGAAAACTCCCTCCTCCCTTGTGTGTTACTGCAGACGGTATCGCAGGTGTCTGTCAGCGTGAGACCGTGATCTTTCAGCTGGTGACTCCCCCAGCCTTGTGAGATCCATGTGACAGTCACAGTGCACATGTTTGTTAAAACTGGCCTTCAGCCACTCCCTATTAATTGTTATTAACCTTTTTGGGGGTGGGGTGGTGTACAGCTGAGGAGATTAAGCCCTTGCTCATTAAATATCCCAAGGAAAAAGTAATATCTTGGTTAATCGAATATGCGGTTCAGGGACCTCAATAGCATTGCTTCCGGATGCTCTGTGCGGTGCAGCACAAAAGGTAATAATATCTGGATCCTGTATTATGAAAAGTACGGTAAGAACATATAGTAACGGAAAAAATTAGGTTACGATAGAAAGGCAAGTGTCAGTCGTCTGAATGATGTAATGGAACAGGGGAGTCATCTCGTCACATAGAAACAGCTTTTGTTATGAAATGGTGTCCAAGATGAAAAGAAACGACAGATGCAAATCCAACCAGAGGGCGATCTGAATTACGGCAGGACCATGGCGTAAATGAGTCTCATGTAACATACAGATGACCTGCGAAAGCGATCCTGAAGTCCAGTCAATAGGTCGCAGTCAACAAGTGGAGACTTCTCTTGTTGTGGCCAGAAGGTAAACTGCCCCTTGCACAAAAAAATGTATCCTCTGCGTTATAATTAGTAAGAATTACTACAATTTGTTCATTTTCAAGTCAAAAAATAGCCTCTGCCCAGGAACCAGGTGAGTAACACCAATTCCAGTCATTACTCTTCAAAACAACAGCAGTGCACAACATCACACTGTTAGTCAGGCCGCTAATGTTTGTTTGTAGGCTCAGTCTGACATGTTAGGGTGTTGGGTGTTAAGGCCCTTCCTTCTGGCCCTCTGTGGTTAGCTAAAGAGAAGTCAGCTTGTGGTTGTGAAGCGGTCGGGGATGCCTTAACAAGCCTTCCTGCCATTCTGTGAGAGCACACCGAGGGTGAGTTATGGCCAGAGATATAGGATGTTTGTTTTAAGTTAGCAGGAGGTGTACAGGTAGTGGGGCAAAAATTGGTGTCAGGAAATGAGAGCTTACGCCAGTGTGGAGGCTGGTCAGGACAGGGGTTCCTTCTCAGTCCAGAGCATTAGTCTAAAGCTTACTTTTTCAGGGTTTTCTGTGAGCAAGTAATTATTACAGACCGGATCAGCCTGCGTCTTTCTGGCTCCCAATAAATAAAGACGGAGAATTCATTTAGTTGGACTTGGATTTAAAATTTTCTCTTTTCGGGAGAAGATTGAAGTAACAAACAGGGTTGCTAGGATACCAAGGCAACGGCGCTCTCAGCATTCTCTTGCTGAAACATTTTTCTGATAAACTCGGGCGGCATAATCAGCCCGGACTCGGATGCGTGTGCTATTCCCACCTTAGCCTGTATTCACAGGCGTTTTAGGACATTTCCCCATGGAATACTTCATTTTGTGTAGCGCACGACTGCCCTCCTTACCCGGTACACACTGAAAGTGTTCCATTGTGAAGGCGAACACCAGCGGCGCTGCTTTTAACCACACACACATTGGCCTATTTTGCGTGCGTACATGCTTTGCGGCCGACAGCTATTAGGTGGACATTGGTGTCCACCGCCTATGATCCTGTCACCAGCGTTATGGCTGGAAACAGAGAAGAACAATGTATATATATTAGGGCTGTCAAAATTAACGGGTTAACGGGGATTAATCCATCATCATGATTAATCTGATTTAAGATTTTAACGCAATTAACCCATCTGCAGCACAGAATGGCTCAAAATAGTTGTCTCTGTCAACACATTTCGGGCAGTTTTGGTGCATTCCATTTGCCCTCGGAACTCGTATTCCGAGTCGGATTCCAAGTTTTGCCATAAGTGACGACATGCGCGCTCCCGTTTCTCGGAGATCCGAGAAATATCTCGGAGCAGCACAGATGATACCGAGTTCAGAATCCAAGATGGCTGCGCCCTTTATCAACAGAAGGGAAAGTTGTAGTTTAATACTGTTTAAGCACTGCTTCTCATTTATGGCTCATTAAATCGGTCGCACACACTATACCGTCCAACTTATCCGTGGACGTGTTGCTACAGTTTTATACGTAAAGCACCGTGCGTAATGTAATATCAACTGATATTGCTAACAATTGCAATTAACCAGACTAGAATTGGATTTCATGATTAGTCGGATTATTTGTCGGATTTACGGTAGTTCAGGCTAATTGTAAGTGAACGAAGATAAAGACCATTTAAACCGAGGTACCTTGAATCCGGCAAGTTGTCCGGCTAAGCAAAAATTCTTGTTTTTTGATATGGGTCCATGGTATTTCACTTTTGTGGCAGATGGAATGCATCTGACTCGTGTTAAAGATGTTCAATAAACATGTTAAGTGCATATATATTCCCTTTTTTCTTGAGTTTGTTTGCTCATGCAAAATGAAATGCGATTAATATAGATTAAAAATTAATATTAAATCGTGATTAATCTAAATTAATCCATAGCAACCCTGTGATTAATCTGATTAAAATTTTTAATCATTTGACAGCCATAATATATATATAATGGGGGGGGAGGTTTGGCAGCGTTTAATTGAGGTTTAATTCAGAGATCTAATGATGCAACCTGACCAGCTATCTGATTGGTCATTGGTCTGTCAATTTAATATGATATAATTGTTTTTGCCACCCCCGGATGTGTCGCCCTGTCACAGAAGTATCTGGATTCTTCTCGCTGACCACAGAAAGACCCCCCCCCCACCCAAAACAGCCATCCTTGGAGGCAGAGTCGCGCTAGGAGCTGCCTGCAACTCGTTTGCTGTGTTTGATTGCATAAAGTGGTAAAGTTGTCTGCTCGCTTTACTTTCAAGAGGCGGTATGCATCAAGGCTGACCTACATACAGATATGTGACCTAGATGCCGTTGTGTCAGCAGAGACACACCTGCTAACTTCTTAACACTGATGTGAAAATTAAGATGTTTTTTTTTGAGGGAGAGAGAGAGAGAGAGAGAGAGAGAGAGAGAGAAACTGCAACCAACAAAAAACGTAGTATATAACTGCTTAGTGAACATTGACTTGGTCTCTGCTCTGGTGGAGAAGCTGAGAGACCTTAGTCGGCATTTCTTCTGAAGCAGATATGTACATTAAACAGTATGTCAGCCTTCGGTCGCGCATTCGGACTTGAGAGCAGTCCGATGCAGGTTAATTTCTGTCAAAAAACAGTAGCTAGAGTCAATAGTCAATGCATCGGTGTAATAATGTTTTAATCTGACCAGTCAGTGAACTTAAAATCAATAAATCTAGATTTACCCCCGACAACCCTGCTGTCTGTATTGGAACTATATTACCCACGTGTTATCTGTTGTCAATATAGAATTAACAGTTTTGTAGTGCTTTTGCACAATGGCTACCAAAAAAGTATGTGTAAACAAGATCATGTGGTGGTTCTTAATATAAAACCCACGCTCCGGATGACGACAAATGTAAACATAAAATGGCCCCTCCTTATTGGATCAATATAATACAACGTTAACACACAAATTCCAGTCTGCATTCTGCTGAGACCGCCTTGGATCTTGGATCCCATCCTTTATAAAGTAGGATGGTATAACTGCACTCGTATCATATTCTTGGTCATTATCCGTAGTTGTTTTGCATAAGACTAAAATGTATTGTGAATAGCTTTATGTCGACGACCGCCCCTAAGACAATACATCCGCGGCTTGTCAGTCGCCTGCGATTCTTCCCGGCAAATGGATGGGATGTGAAGCGGGGGGGGGGTGGTTTTTGTACATGCCTCTTGACGTCATTTGGGTTTATTAACAGTCAGTCCACAGTCGTCAACATCACTTACACTCCGCTCCCCTCAGCACCAGCAAATGCTCCTGGACGCGCTCCTCAGCCGCACCGCTCTCACGGGAGTGAAGGGTAGTCGGACTAAAGGCTTCACCTGAGCTTTAAAAATTACATTTGGACGCCTCCATTTAACTTATCTTGAAATCCATGTGCAAACAAAGGTAAGAACTACTCTGCCACAACACAATACAGTGGAAAAGAAACGAAAGCATCCGTGATCCTTTTTAAATTTCGGATCGATTTTATGTATAGTCCAGAAGTTCATGCGCATGTCGACATTTAATACATTTAAAGTACTTTAAGCTTACTGCGAAATTCAGGACCACGGACAGCGGTTTTCTAACATTTGTAGTCCTTGATTCTATCTTGCACACATATGTAAAATTCCGTAAGTGAATATAATCAACTTTGAAAAGTTATTTGATGAAGGGGTTATTTTGGTTTCACACGAGCAATTCACATGCACTTTGGTGTGAAAATACTAATGAAATGTATTTCTTTTCTGTAGGCGGGTGTTAACGGGGGAGAAATGAACGAAAGCCTGGAGACAAATGAAACGACGGCGCCTATCCCTTGGATCGAGCCCGGGGATGGCAACCACAGTTTGGGACTGTCCTCCTGGCTTTTGGACTTTCCCGTTAACCCCTGGCATGTCATGCTGTGCATGTCGGGCACCGTGATCGCCTGCGAAAACGCCATCGTGGTCGCCATCATATTTTACACGCCGACCCTGCGAACGCCGATGTTCGTGTTAATCGGCAGTTTGGCCACGGCGGATCTCTTGGCCGGTATGGGATTAATCTTGAATTTTGTATTCCAGTACTTGATCTCCTCCGAGACCATAAGTCTTGTGACTGTAGGTTTCCTGGTGGCGTCTTTCACCGCCTCCATCGGCAGCCTGTTGGCGATCACGGTCGACCGCTACTTCTCGCTGTACAACGCACTGACTTACTTCTCGGAGAAGACGCTGTACTACATCCACACCATGCTGGTGGTGACCTGGGGAGTCTCTCTCTGCCTCGGGCTGCTGCCCATCCTAGGATGGAACTGCCTCAAAGAGCCGTCCTCCTGCAGCATCGTCAAGCCGTTAATCAAGAGCAACGTGGTCCTTCTGGCGGTGTCCTTTTTCGTCATCTTCATGATGATGTTAACACTGTACTTTAAGATCTGCAAGATCGTGTGCCGGCACGCCCATCAGATCGCTCTCCAGCAACACTTCTTCGCCACCTCGCACTACGCGGCCACCAAGAAAGGTGTGTCGACCCTGGCCATCATTTTGGGGACCTTTGGGGCCAGTTGGCTCCCCTTCGCCATATATTGCTTAGTGGGTAAGCAGGACTCTCCTCCCGTGTATACGTACGCGACCCTTTTGCCAGCCACCTATAACTCCATGATCAATCCCATAATCTATGCCTACAGGAACACGGAAATCCAGCGATCCCTTTACGTCCTCTTCTGTGGTTGTTTTCAAACTAACGTGTCTTATCGTTCGAGATCCCCCAGTGAGGTCTAAGTCACGTTTCAGCTATTTTATTTATTTATATTAATGCATTTGTATATTATGTTTCGTATGTTTTGCACAGTGACAATCTGCTTTTGGTTGGTTGTATTTGAAAGCATTTCCGTGGTAAATGTTTGTACAGCATCGGCACTTTACTGAGTCGTTGGATAGCTCCGGCCTATTTTTAAATACTGTGAACATACATACTTTGGATATAAAATCTACTTCATGAATGTATTTATATCTAAAAAGCACTTTATTCGGTGCACCCATAAGCCAAAGCAGTGTCGCATAGGCCTTGAAGTTTTGAAGTTAACGACCACTTGTAGCTACTTGTAAGTACTGTTGGTGATTTTCTATTTTGTATGTCTATGTACGTTTTATAATCCCGGGATGACTATATGAAATAAAACTAAAGTACCGAAACCGCCTCACGTGTTTCTTTGCCGCATTCGTAATGCCTGTGTGAACTATTAATTAGGTACTATAAATTAATTAGCGGGATCACACGTGTCTCGCAAGTATCCGCCCCCAGAGCTGAGTGGTAAGTGAATCGCCACTTGTGGATGATTGTATAACTAATTTAAATGCTCGGAGATTCACTGCAACACATAAAAGAAAAGAAAAAAAAGTTGATGTAAGCATATGTCACCGATTGCGTTTGAGGTTCAGTTATTAAAATAATCTGAAACTTCACTGGCATATGAAATCTCGTCGGAGTCTTTTATATATTATTAAAAGGTTAAATATTAAGATACAATCTCATACCCCATACTTGTAATGCCATCACTCTTCAATCGTGAAAAAAAAGTTCGGCAGATGGATACAATGATTTCACATTTAGGTTTTATTCTATAGCACGCAGTATTCTGACGTTGTTTCCCTTCTGATGAAGGGGGGGGGCAGTCCTATAATACAACAGTGAAATATCCTTCTATCACTCTTCTTCACCTCCCATCATCTTTTGCTTTGGTGAGTCCGATGTACGAGAATTTACCTGGCTATAGACATTAAGGTGTGGCGCCATCTGCTCCCGACTTAACATTATTGGTGTCACGTTCCTAAAGAGCTTTGTTTAGCTGAAATGTGGCTTTGACTATGTGCCGGAGTCCCGAAGGTGTGTGTGGCTGTGCTAAATGACCCTACCAGCAGAGGTGGCAATTTCAGGTCCAGAAAATAAAAATCCAGACCATGATCTTGTTTCAACCATCCAGTTGAGTACTCTGTGACTATGACTCTTTATGCTCAACTGGTTGGTTGAAAGTAAATCATGGTCTGGATTTTTACTTTCTGGACCTGAAATTGCAACCTCTGCCTATCAGCTCTGGCTACATGTCCTGTCTTTAAATGTCCCCGTATTGTAATTTTACCTGGGTGCCAGGATTAACCCCCCCACGAAGCCTGGGAAAGTGGCAGGGGCTTTTCTTTACCAGCAGACCTCACTGGCTCCCCTTTATTGTGTTTATTTCACATGAATCAGATGCTTATCAGTAACCATTATTTAACCAAGCTTGCATATTACACCTTAGTTTTTTTCTATACACTCTCAGAAAAAAGTGTAAAATTTTGTACCTTTGTTTGTCACTGGTGTTGTACCCTTATATTTGTATCTTTAAGGTACAGAAATGGACTCTGAGGAACATCCCAAAACATGAATGTACCATCAATGGTGCAGAAATGTTCCTCATAGTCCTTTTGTGTATCCTAAAAGGTACAGGTACCTACAGCTAAGGGTAAAATTGGCAGATCCTTGAGCGTACAACCCCAGTCACAAGCAAAGGTATAATTTTTGTACAATTTTTTTCTGAGCATAGTTTCCACGATTTTACATTTCAACATTTTTAAAAGTAAGTTCTTTGCATACTTATCTGAAGGTGCCCTCCTCCTAGGTTCCCCGACTGGAAACAATAACCTTTTTAAGCATGTGATCATTTCCTTAGCCACTCTGCCACCTGCTGTCCCAGGGACTGGAGGTCAGGTATGTTCTAGGAAGCCAAGCAGGACTGCATCAGATAAGGATACTGCAGCTGAGTCTGTGTCTGCATGGACCCATAGCTGCCATAATCCTCTGCACACGTGGTGTAGTGGAAGTAATATCCAAAGAACAATGGCTTCAGGCTACCTCAGCATTTTTACCCATGCAATTAAAATATGAAACATTTTATGGTCTTATAACGTATGTGGAGGTTAGAATTCAAACACAATCCAACAATCCGTATTTAGAATGTTAATCCTGGTAGTGGGGGGTGGAGAGGTTTGGAAACATCTCCAGAAGCATCAGGCAGAAGGTCAGGGTACACTTCAGGGTACACTTGGTTGGCCTGTAGCCAGAAATATATTTAGGGGGGAGAGATTGGGTCCATCTCAGTAGATTTCACCGACTGGGGGGTACCAAGAAGACTCAAATGAGGGTTAAACCCCATAACATTAGTACATGACTACATGCCTTGATGAACGCATGAACTCCAGACACACAGAGCAGAAATGGAACTGAATCCCCCAGCCCTGCGAGAATCAATGCGATAATGCCACACACTGAGTGACTGAACAGCTCTATTTTAAAACCATTGTTGGATGTTTCTTTAAATAATTGAACTTTCACATGGGTACGTGAATTGGTGCCTCTAAATTGCCTGTAGCGTCTGTTTGGGGGGGGGGGGCGAGCACTGCGGCATCATGGGAAATGTAGTGGATGTACGCTGGTGAATCCGCGCTGTCCAAGAGTTTGTGTAGTTTAACTCAACAGTCAAGATCAAAAAATGTAGATTAGTAATAGTATTTCAGTTGTTATCATTCTGTTTGCGACATGAACACTCACAGGTTAACAATATGTTCATGCCTGATATCTTTAACAAAAATTAGTGGAAATAATATAAGTGGAATTTTGAACTTTACTACATTTCATAATTTAACAAAGAAATACATTTTTAGTAAATCCAGGGACAATTCTGGGGAGGGCAGAGCTCCCGTGACAATATGCATGCCCCACCTGTGCTGCCGCCCCCCCCCCCCAGGTTTGGATCTGAAAATATGAAATATACATTTATATATGTGGCCTAGATTTCTGTACGTTGGGAACAGGCAAAAACACAATCATGAGCACATTTTCACATTGGCCAAGTCGCTTCAGCTGCAGAAAAGTTAACAGGAAAAATAATCAAGCTTGTGGAAGCAAGACAGTCTAAACAAGAAATCAGAGTGAGTTACATGTTTGTAATATCTGTGAAATGTGACTGCAAAGCATTGCATAAATAACTTAACAGTTTTCAAAACTGACTTTTGCTTCTTAATGACTTAACTGACCCCAGTCTGCCCCCTGCAGTTGAAACACCACTCTGTACATCCTGAAACACTTAACTTTAAATCTACATTAATAAAGACGATTTTTAAGCACTAATACTGGATGACCTCATGCATATTGGTCCAATTGAGTGCCCACGTTCACTTACTAATAAAGTATATGAGGGGCTGTATGGTTTGATTGCTTGTTGCTTGCATATTTGTGTGTGTTTACATGTGGAGAAACTGGCTGTGTTTGGTGAATTTAGTGGCCCATTTCAGGTCAAGGTGATAGGGGAGAGGCGTTAAACATTTATCTGCCCTGACTTGTTTGTGGTCATTCCTTTCGCTCGTCGAGATGTTTGATTCAGTGTTTGTCACACTGACTGTTGCTGTAAAACATACTGATTACGAGAGAAATACTAGCTGTTTATCTTGTATTTTTTACTGTTGTTGATGCGGTATTGGTGCTTAATATCAATAAACCTGGGGCCTGTTTCACAAATCAGGGGATGTTTTTCATATGCAGAATAACAGATTATCTGTATTTAATTGTTGATGATTTGATCCCAAATTTCTTGGTTCTTCGAAACTCTTGCTGGATTGGTTTTCACAGCATCCAATCCGTAAACACAAATCTGCTTGGATCCGGTCTATTTGATGTAAACAAGGATTAGATCACACGTGTCCATTAAAGAAACCCATCCCATCATGGCCCGCCTTACTTACCAGAGCAACCGATTGGTGCAATCATACTAAGAAGAGTGTCCAGGAGAGCGCCCAATTATCCCGGATCATTTAATACAGCTTCGCTAATCCAAATCTCCAGTGGCTTTGAAGAACCGAAATAGCTGGATAACCCTACGATTACATCTGGGGTTCTCGGTTCCTGGGTGTTTTAATCCATGTACTAAGAACACCCCACAGTATTTGCTTAGCCAGATAACTTGTTGGATAACTTGTGTGGGATAAATGTAAATGGACAAAGATGAAGTCCATGTAGCCTAAACTACCTTAAAAGTGGCAAATTATCCGGCTAAGCAAGAGTCTGCTTTGTGAAACAGGCCCCAGGGGTTCAATGAGTCATACACGTGTTGCACATCCCACAATTACAAGACGACCCATGAATTTATTCGAAAAAACTCCCTTCAACCCACAGAACTCAAAAGGCTCGCACAGCTAAAAACTCAATGGTTCAAATGTTTTATATACATTACAGTGCAAAAGTCTTAGGCAGTCAAAGAAAATGATGTTTACATGATCGTCATGTTGATGTAAAATTATAGCACTAAGTCTGTCAAAATGTATCAGTTTAGCCATTTCAAAACCCCTCATAAAGTCACCCCAGTATTTGCAGCAACCATACATCCTTGTATTTTTTTGAGTGAATCACCATGTTTGGCAAATCAATACCTCACTGACTTCTTAACTAATTAATTGATTGAACTGAGCTGCTTGTGAAATTTAATGAGTGTATGGAATGGCTGGGTGACTCTGAGGAGAGGTTTGGGAACTGAAGCAGTGTTCATCTAGCCATCCAGCAAGATATCGGTGACTTTTTGAAGAACAGAAGAAATTCCTGTTAGTTTTTATTGTGTTACTCTTAATTTGCATATGTTCTAAAGTTACACAATGTTTTTGTTCTGAGCAAATGCATGCTTACTATCCAAATAGCTTTAAACATTTCTTTTGAAAATGCAAATCCAACAGTACCATAGGCAGTAGCTGAATGAGAGGTTTGAGCAGCCAGTGCTTTCGGGGGTAGGGCCCCCCCAGTTGAATTTGCATGATTGCTGGTTATTGAAAATGCAGAAAAAGCAAAAGGAAGAGGTGGTCAGGTAGCCCTGCACTCCACCCCCCCCCCCCCCCGCACATGCCTGGTGCTACGATACTAAGGACTGCAACAGAAGCTTTATGACGGCATGGAGGCTGGGCCTTGGATTGGTGTTCTATCCGAAAGGCGGTACACAAATGGGAACCATCCCTTACTATCCCCACTGCACTCTGGTCCATGTTCGCATATAAGCACTGCATTAGCACTGGCATGTATCTGCTGCTGTCTCCTAGGCTTGGACATGATCTGCAGGCCATGCATGCATGAGGCCTCCATGCATTTGGATTGTTATTCAATAAACTGGAGCTTCCTTGCATTGCCCAGGCTTCCTCCTACGGGGGATCTGGGAGTCCCCTGGCTGATGGCTTTTTTGCCCAGATACTGACAGATGGATGGAAATCAGTAACTTCCATTTAAGGCTCCTTCTTAGGTGTCAGATGTTAGATGTTTGATCAGTGGAGGATCTTGAAGGTCCTTCTCTCTGCTACACTGACTGGACTGTGACCTGTAAAATCAGGCTTAGTTTCCTGTTTTACCACTGAAAATGTGCTGTATACCTTAGACCATTGTTTCCCAATCTGGACTTCAAGAACTCACAAACAGTCCATGTGAGCTGTCTAGCAGGGAGCTCGGAGGGAGTAAAAACATGGAAACGACTGCGGGCCCCTGAGGATCGGATTGGGAAACACTGCTGTAAACGGATGGCAGCTGATGGACAAAGTTATTCTAGTGCATAGCTGTGATCTTCCTCACTGCCGAACGCATATGGAGAAGCATATTAGCAGAGCCTTGAATTGTGCTTGTTTATAGACACTATTTTTAAAGTTTGAGATGAACATTTATAAGGAACCTATTATGCCGAGGCCTTGCCGCCTAATGGTTTCCACGGCAACGTGTCTAGGTTGATTTGTCACTGTTTATATTTGAACAGTTTCGACATGAGACTGTTGAAACATTCCACAGTAACTCCTGACTGTCGTTCTCAATTCAGGGTAGCTAGCTGGAATAAAATTTTGGTTATATTCAGTGGTCAAGTTTTAGAAATATTTCAAGGGGGATGTTGGGAGTCAAATTGGTCTCAGATTGTTTTGGACTGGAATCCGCCAGTTGAGCAGCCCTGATATCATCAGTAGATTAAATTTTTTGTGAATGAAATTATGTAGGACTACTTGGGGGGATGGTGAGGTGGAATAATATATTTACAAAGGCGATAGTTTTTGACATTTTTTTCCCATGGGGGTGGGCATCCATGTGTATCCCATGATAACTCAAGCCTTGGTCATTACCAGAGGAAAATATGTAGTAATGTAAAGACTGAATCTTTAAATCAGCACAAAAACTCTCAATGGAAATCATATTTAATAAGCGACTGGTTGAAGCTGATTGAAGGTCTGATCTTCCAGATGGTATGGTGTACAAGAGCATCTGTTTAACAAAAACCTCATAACTGGTCATCTGCTGGTACTTTGTTGGGATCTGTGTACTTCTGGATTCAGCTTACTCGGATATTTCAGATCTGTCTTTTGTCGCTTATAGTTTTCTTGATGTACGTCAGAAAGCAGGGCTAAGCTCAGAAATGGTTTGCCTAGTAGTGTGTTGGTGTTGGTGTGTGTGTTTCACTTGCTGCCCATGTTCTGTGGTCTCTTTCCCTTTAAGCGTGGCGGTAGAGGATTGTGTGTGTCCTGGGTGTGGTTGTAGCGCGTGTGGCTTCTGTGAAGCTAAGGTTTCAGCCTCCGGACCTCCCTGTGCTGCCCCCCCCCCCCCATGCATCACATGATGTACAGTGGCTGTTCTCCACCACTTTCACCTGCCTTTCAGCTGCTCCCCTGCAGCTGCTGTGACAGCTTGTCCATTGAGAGTTCGGCCACGCCAGCTAACCAGAATTCTCTGGGTAGAAGCCCAGCTTTAGGGATAAACAGACTGTAAGCAGGTTGCCGTGGTCGGGTTGGTGTCCTCAGGTGTGACACTGTAGATAGTTGACTTCTGTGGTATGATATCCATTATGAATATTGGCAGGAGAATGACTTCCTTTGTTTTACTTCCTCTTTTATCAGAGGAAAGCTGCTCATCTCACTGCACTAGAGTATATCTACATTACTTAGAGTGAGGAAAAACTCAGGGTCAGAGAGTATTCAGAACCCCCAAGCAGTGGGGGATTGGGGCCTTGTCCTAAGTCTGAATGACTGAATAATTTCTACCCACAAGACTTGAACCCACGACCTTCCAGACATGGGCATAGATCTCCAGAACCCATCAAAGCATAGGTCACCCACTCCTGGAGATCTACCATCCTACAGAGCTTAGGCGCAGCGCTAATTAACCACACCTGATACAGATAATCAGGCCCTTCAGTAGTGTCTCAGTACTAAAGTCAGCTATGTTGAAGCTAAGTTGGATCTAATACTGAGACCAGAGGTGGACATTTCAGGTCCAGAAAGTAAAAATCCAAACCAGGATTTCGTTTCAACCAACCAGTTGAGTACTC
>JAODJW010000108.1:1031072-1041468 GCA_026777045.1 Hyperopisus bebe
TTCATGCTCAACTGGTTGGTTGAAACGAAATCCTGGTTTGGATTTTTACTTTCTGGACCTGAAATGTCCACCTCTGACTGAGACGCTACTGAAGGGCCTGATTATCTGTATCAGATGTGTTTAATTAAGGCTGCACCTAAGCTCTGCAAGGGGGTAGATCTCCAGGGGCAGTCGGGAACAGCACCCCATCCTGGACTGTTCCCCGCTTTGCCCCCATAGTCTCTGAGATGGGCTCCGCACCCCCCACAGCCCTGAACAGGACAAGCAGTTGCAGAAAATGAATGGATGGCAGGATTTTATCATGGGTAAATGTTTTTCACTTTCAGTACATTATTCAATAAATTGCATGAGATATTCAACATTGTATTATAAAATAGGCTTTGTTTTAATGATTTTGTGTGACTGTAGGCTAATGTAAGCGCTCTAAGCATGTTTTTAAGGTAGGATAGGCTAGGCTATGATGTTTGTCAGGTTCGGTGTACTGTATTAAAATGCATTTTCATCTTAAGATATTTTCACCTTATGATTTATCAGAACATAATCGTAACCTGGGGAGAGGCTAAAAAATACATATTTTTTATGGCTAATGTACTGGCACTTTTGGTTACTTTCCACAATAGTGCTCCTTTGGGCTTCACTACCCTTAGCCCTGTTGCTTCGGTCATTTTGTCTCAAATTGTCTGGCTCAGCTTGCCAAGTTCATCGTTATTGAGCCCTGCACCGATGCAATTTGCAGTTTTAATTAAAACTTCCTGGCACTTTACTCTTTCGACGACCTACAGTCGAAGCTCATCTGCTGACTTCTTCACTCTCCTCATTTAGTGGTTCCTCAAGTTATCTTGCCTGTTGTTTGGGTGCTTTTGAAATTTTGAAAATGGATTTTCTACAGAATAATGGCTTTCTCTTGCGTTCTAGCATATTTGCAGAGCCTCAGAAACCTGCTCCTACTTCAGCATCCCTCTTTAATTTTGTGTCGAGAGGGTGGTTCAGTTCCCCAGTGCCCAGTGCTCCTGCCTCACATCTGCAAGTCCCATCTCTGCTCTGTGTGTGGAGTCTTCAGGCCCTTCCCATGGAGTGTGGATTTTTTTTCCTGAAGTTAGGTGGTTCCTGGGATAGGTGGTTCCTGAAGTGCTTCCTGGGATAGGGAGGAACCTATCACCCCATGACCCTAATCGGGACAACTGATTGGATGAAGGATGGATCTCGGTTTGGTACCGAAACGGTTCATCTTTTGTGGCTCTCACTGTCTTGTCAGTGTTGAACATGTGAGGTTTTCGCTTATTGTGTATAAGGTTGCCGTTTAAAAAAAAAAAAAAAACACCATAATTCTTGGTGTCCTGGTTATGACGAGCCATCATTTTTAACATCTCCCTCATTGCTAGTTTGAAATGTCCTTTGACGTGTCATTTGTGATCCCGCTGAGCTGCAAATGAAATATAAGCATTATTTGATGCCCCTGCTGTCTGAACCTTGTTGTGATTTTGTTCAGGTTGTTTATGTAGGTAATGGGAAAGAGCAAGGCCATCGTTGGTGAGTGAAAAGACGTATCAGACGTGTGTGGTACAGAGGCAGCAGTCAGTAGCTTGAGATTAAACACATAAAGCACTTTTTTTTGTGTGTGTTGAAGCCTGGAATAAATCGTTGTTTGGAAATCATTTTAAAAGTGAAATGGGAACATCATAAAGTGTGCACGTTGGAGAAAAAGTTGAATTAAGCGCTAAGCAGTGCATGAGGGAAAAATACAAACACCACTCTCCTTAGAACTTCAACCAAACGTGTTTTAAATCACAATCTCCTGTCTAGCTTGATGCATTTTTAACAGCTTATTTGATCTACTATTCAGCCGACATAAAAATCACCTTTCTTCGTGTGTGTGTGTGTTTGTGTGTGTGTGTGTGGAACCCTTGTACTGACTTTTCACTATTTTCCCCAATAAGATCCAGTAAAACGTGCTGAGTGCAAGAAACTGATTTGATTAATAACATAATAATCTCATGATAGATGTGCAGAACACCAGAAGCTAGTCAGGAACAAATAACAATATACAATATGGTAATTCCATCCAGAGCAGGCCTTTAACGTAACGCCAAATGAGCATATCATAAATTACTCACTGATTAAATTTTTAAATGTTTCTTATGAAGTTCGAGTATAATTAATGGTCTATTGAACTTGAGTGTAACTCTAAAAAAGAGGTATAATTGCAATATATAGGGAGTTAGGGAGTGTTTGAAGTTAATGAAAGTAATAAATATTTCATATGATTATATATTGAGCTTCAAAATGGGGTATTGAGGTCATTGTAATATATCATATGTTTGACTAACTCTGCTAACTGATCCACATATTGTTACTGCTGTCCTCTTCTTTACAATTATCAATAATTCGAGGTGGGGGGGAGGGGCACAGAGGGAAGATTTGTCCCTGAATTTTGTACCTATTATAACATGGACTCCACACTGGATAAACAATGTACCGGCACGTTACATAACACTGGGAAACACAGAAGGCCGTTGGCTTTTGCTACAGCAGGTGCAAAGTGAGAGCGCAGACAGCCATTGGTTACAGGCCATGACAAACTGAGTTACACATGTGAATTCCTTTAAAAAATTGTAAATACAGTTGCAATAAATTATGCATTGATATGATTAACAAGCCACATTTTCACATATGTGTAACATTCATAAGCAGCATGTAAGTGCACTTTAACATCCTAACATACTCTAACAGCTTAAATTCACATTTATAACAACCACTATATGATTATATGAGTATGATGTTTGTAATTATTATATAATTGTCATCACGCTGAGTGGCAGCTTCGAGTAGTGAACCCTACCCAGGGGACTTTATTAGGGCAAACACACAGGAACAGAGGTGCATGAGGACTGCAAGACGGGGGGCACTTAAATACAGACTAACGAAGGGGTAAATGAGAGGCAGCTGTGAATGGTTAATCTGAGGGCAGGAACAAGAGGTAAAGCAAAGGAGCACCAGGCAAAGCTTGTTAGGGCTATGCCAAGGAGGAGACTGAAGGATCAGGCGTACGGAGTGAGTAGGATGAGACTGTAATGTTTGATATTAATGTGTTTTACAGCTGTCATTAGGATGTAAAGGTATACTTGCATGCTGCTTATGAATGTTCTATGAAGGCGCAGTAAATGTAAAGCGTCCCTATAAAATTAACGTTTATTGAAGCACGTAGAGAAGATGGATGGATGGATGGATGATATGTTCAAATAGCATTTTCATCCGGCCATTGGGCCTCCTGGTGGGAATTAAATTTATGAAAGTACTATTCAGTGGCGTACAATCCGGGGTGGACAGGGGGAATGTACTTCGCATTATTTAATCCCCACCCGCCATATAAATAGACCTTTGTATTTCAGTTATTACGTTGTGTTCCCACCCCTCCATTGTTAAATAATATCGTACGTCGCTGGTGCTGTCCACGCGGCAGATGTAAGCGATATACGGATATATATGGATGTAAGCAGTGTTATTTCAGTACTACAGCAGAAGGGGGCAGCATGGTCTTCAGAAGTCTGACAACAGCTGGGAAGTTTGGTCACTGTTTAGTTAAAGCAGGGGTGGCGTCATTTCTGCTTGTAATTTCTGTAGAGATCGGTGTTGTGCGTTAGTAGTTCTTAATTCTGTTGTGTGTGTGTGTGCGCGCGCGCGCGCGCACACGCGCTCTTATTTACGGGTTGTGTTTAGACCAAACTGTTAATTAATGAAATTTCATATGGTGAATCTAGAAGTGGTCTCTACTTAGCATCATGATCTTTAATAAGCATGTTGTTGGAACACTTGACCTGATTTATCTGGTTTAAAACCAGTATAAATCAGCATTAAACCTAATTAAAAGAAATCAGTTTCTCGGTTTATCATGCACACGAGCAACCCCCCTTTTCCCTTGGCTGTACAACACCCCCCTTGCCACACACACCAGTATGCACGAAATACTGCTGACCTCTTATAGCTATGCTGCACTTGTTTGATGTCATTGTTGTACATCCTTAAGGTAATATTGTGCAACTGGTCGCGTGCATCTGGGTAACCCTCTATATGGTAAACTGTGTCCCATCTTAATTATCTTTGAGACCTTCATATTTGCGATTTCCTGTTGACCTCTTAATTTCCTTGTGGCTCTAACGGTGCCTGTGCATTATTTAGGAATTGCGGAATCATGGAATTTTGATTATAGTGGTTTAGTTTTGTGTCTATACGTTGTTGCCATCTAGTGGTCGCAAAATTATTTGACGTAAATTTCAGTTTTTGCTCATTGTCCTCTTGGAAGTTATGTTCTTGACGAAATGTGTGACACGGAGTACAACAACGATGCTTTAAAATACATAATAATAACATAAATTTACAAACGAGAGGAGGCCATTCGGCCCATTAAGCTCGTTTGGGGAGACATAGGTCTGTTTTAAAGGAACCCAGGGTTTTAGCTTGCACTACACTAACAGGAAGACTATTCCATACTCTAACTACATGCTGTGTAAAGAAGTGTTTTCTCAAATCCATTTTAAAATGTTCTCCTGCTAATTTCCACCTTTGACCACGAGTTCTAATATTTAAACTAACATTGAAATAGCCATTTGGCTAAACAACATCCAGACCTGTTAGGCTCTTATATACCTGGATCATGTCCCCCCCTTAGCCTCCTAATCTTGTGTAGTTCCATAACTCATTTTAGACATATATTTTTTACCATGGCAGATCTATTTGGGGGGAAAAAAGGAGAAAATTATGAGAATTTACGGGTAGGCTTGGGTGATGTCTAATTTTTCTTACCACCTTACCATCCAGACATTCTACCACGGTATACAGTATTTTAACTGTATTTTCAAAAGCAAGGAGAGTTGATGTATGCATTTAATTCTGCAGTGAGTTGGGCAACTGAGGTTTTATGCTTTTTGGAGACAATTCGGGCCCAGGCATCTGTTTCAGACAGCTTCCTCTTGCATTTTTAGTTACTCCTGATGGATGTGGTCCATCCTTCATGGTGGTAGGCTGACATTAACCCTGGATACCGTGGCTCTTGATACACCACAAAGACTTGCTGTCCTGGTCACAGATGTGCCAGTGAGATGTGCACCAACAATTTCTCCTCTTTTGAACTCTGTCTCCCATTCTGTTGTGTGGACTGCAGTGATGTATGTACAGCTATCCTATTGATCTGCTAATTCAACCCTCACACTCCGCTCTTACAGATGGAATGTGCAGTCAGCTGAAGACTGGCCGCCAGACCATGGATATGTAGGTGTGAAAACACTCTATTAGCCAGTGCTGCAGTTTCATTGTCCAACTCCAGTAACTGGCCCCTGATGGCCACCACAAAATTTCCTACAGATGCCAATGTACAAAGTCAACTAGTGCAAATCACTTCTGTGCTGTTCTATGGCAGTTTTAGAGTGAAATCAGAAAACTACCTTGAATCTTAAATTAATGACTAGAGATTGCTTAGCTGTAATTACTATAAAGAGTGCCAATTTTGATTGCTCTAACATTTAACCTGTTTGCCATTTTTTAGTTTTCCTTCATTAATTGCCATGCTGCACCATTTTCATTTTGCATGTGGCACTTACCGTGCTCAGCCTGTAGTCAAACCAGAGATATTTTGAACTGGCAGCTGTCATATATGAAAGAAGAATTCTTGTGCAGCATAGGAGGCACCAAAGGGGACTTTAATTTTATGTTTTTGTATATGATACAAACCAGAGGATCGTGAGGGGTCAGAACCAAGGACAAGAAGGATCCAAATAGAAGGGACTATGGCTAATCTGAACAAAAGGGAAATACTAGGGTAAATGGCAACAATAAACTCAAACACGATCACAGCAAACATCTATAACCACACTAATGATCAAGCTGGGGAGCATGCCAAGGGCAAGCACATATGCACATAGAAAACAAGTCATTAACAAGTGACAGGTGCAAGTAATTGACACGTTAGGAGAATACAGGATGGCCAGCGACATCTGCTGGCCAAACAGGAACATGACAGGACTGATAGGGTCACATTGTAACCATCCCACCTGTGCAGACAAAGAAATGAATGGAGGTGTAGCCCCGAAAGGCTGTCCCTGGAACCTTGAGTGTCATTAAGAGGAGCAGAGAGTCGGGGCTTCTGCAGATCCGGTCAATGATAATGGTTTGGTTGGATCTGTGTTGGGTGGTGGGAATACTGCTCTGGATGGACCTGAGGCTGAAGGAGCTGGAAGCCCAGGCGCCCTGTGACTTGTGGGCGGACCGATGGGTTTTGGCAAGCCAGGCCGGAAGGTGCCCAGGTAGCGCAGACGTAGTCTGTGTCTCCTATGACTCTACTAGGGCACAACCAGGTGTCCCAACCATGTTTGACAGTCTACAGCTTCGAAGCCATCCTCGAAACCTTTAGAGAGGGGAGTCTAGATATTAGCAAGACAAACAGGACTACAGGCAGAGAAGACACAGGATCTGGTGAGACGGGCTCTAAAGATGCTATGACCAAGGAGTCCAGCAGTGCGGTTTCTTCTGGAACAGGGGCTGATGATGTGGCTGGTGGGGAGACTTGCGGTAGCCGGGAAGTCAGGTGTTAGTAGATCTAGCGAGACTACAGGCACTGGAGGCACTGGAGGCACAGGAGCTGGTGAGGCGGCTGCCAACGGGACCCCAGGTGAGGCAGCTCGGGACACAGGGCCCACTGGAAAAGGGTTAGGGGAGATTGCTACTGGCGATCCTATGGCTGGGGAGCCAGACACTAGCAGTGTAGCGGTTGCAGACAAGTCAGACACTGACGGTGGATCAGCCTCTTCTGAGGCTAAGATAGGAGACACCGATACAGGCTCTCCTGGGACGATCCTCAGGGTTGAGGTTAGCCCCGAGGCTTGATGGGGGGGCTCAAGCTGTGGGATCGTTGAGCAAGCTTGGTCATTCTGTCATGTATGAAAGAGTGATGATTCATGCACAGCACCAAAGGGGACTTTATTATATACAAAAACACACACGAAATTACAAACCAATGGACCGTGAGGGGTCAAATATAAAGACAAAGAAGATCCAAATGGATGGGACTAGAGCTAATCTGAACAAAAGGGGAAAACTAGAGTCAACGGCAACAATAAACTCAAACACGATCACTGCAAACATCTACAACTGCACTAATGTTCAAGCTGGGGAGCATGCCAAGGACATATGCACATAGAAAACAAGTCATTAACAAGTGACAAGTGCAAGTAATTGACACATTAGGGGAACACAGGATGGCCAGCGACATCTGCTGGCCAAACAGGAACATGACAGGGCTGACAGGGACATTCTGACAGCAGCATAACAGCAGATTGACTGGAATAGCTCTACTGCCTAAGGGAGCAGCATGGAGAATCTACTGCCTATTTCGGGGAAAAAATAACTTGGGAAAACAAAAGTAATGGCTGTAAAATATTTTACATATATTTTACTGACGAAAAGTCAGTGAATTCCAGTCCTGATACTTCAGTATGGTGGAGACAACGGTTTACATTTTGATGCAGCTTTACGCTATTTTTAACTTTAGAAACACGAATGAATGTTTTCAATCACTGTCAGTCCCAGAGAAAACCAACTCATTTACATATTTATGTTCTGCCTTTCATCCGCTGACACCTGCTAGGGACACTTATCCTACTCTGTCATGTATTAAAAACTCAAACCCCAAAATAATTCACTTGACTCTGCAAGCACATCCATATAATTACTCAAAATGGACTGGTAATTAACATGAACAGGCTGCTGTAATATTTTCAGATGTTCACCCGTTTGAAACTCCCGTTCAGCAATGTATATGCAAATCATTCTGGAAAACAAAGTATTTGAAAAGCAACACCTCTCGCCCCTTTTCTGAGCAACAGGGATCTTCTGTGGTCAGAAGTTTTCATGTTTTTTGTAATAGAATTAGTACTTAGATCCCAGGACAGAATCTATCGAAGTAGGACCGTGACCTCACACCTCCAGGGTTCTGAGTTCAAGTTCTAATTTTCGACATTTGTACGTTTTCCCCATGTTAGTGTAGGTTTCCTCTGCTTAATTCGGCTCCCTCCCACAGTCCACAAACATGTAGTCATGCAATTTCGTGTCACATAGTTGCCCTTGGTGTGTGTGCCTTTGCCCTGAGACGGCAGATGCAGGCTTTGTCTCCTTGTACCCTATGATTTCTGGGATGGGTCCCAGGTTGAACATTACCCTGTATTGATTAGGTAGTTATGAAAGATCGATGGATAGGTCCCGTGACAGAACCTGTAGCTCTGGCTCTACATAAGTTGCCCGTTAAATTCAGGGTAGGTGTGCAGTAGGGACTGCAGTGACTCCACTGCAAACATCCACCACAGGAACATGAATTCTGGCAACTGGGGAAACATTACATTAGCTTTTATTAATCCAAGCAAACTGTTACAATCAACAGTTACATAAGTTACCAGGTATACAGTATTTTGAAATAAGATCTTTTCACATGGAAACAACTAATGTTTAAAAGCGCAGGCAAAGTAGCACAGCACAATACATTCATGAACTGAACAATATGTATCATACAAAGAATAAGGCAGAGCGATGTGTGATTGGACCGCAGGCCACTGAGTACCCGGGCTGTCCGAGGGCCACGCGGCGCCAAGCAGGTCGCCATGACACGGCAGAATCGCTTCACTCCGCACGCGCCGTTTCCAGCTCTCATGAAACGTGCATGGTGCGGCACGCCAGCTAACTACGGTGGCTCACTGAGGACATACCCGGATTAAACAAAAACATATAAAAGTCAACTATGAACTGACCCCCCCTAGTACAGGTGAAGTCAAACTGGTCAAGATGCTTACAGCACAGCACCAACAAGTCAGATTGCTTCATTTTCTTAAATCTTTTACTAATTTAAAGATGGACAGCTCTGGTCCTTAAAGGCCGTATCGACCACAACACTTGGTAAATCACCAGTACACCTGTTAGATGTGAATTAGGTGTCCAAATCCCCACTGTGAAACTGCTCCTCCGTGTTCCTTCAGAGAAAAGTGTGACTCTTATAATTTTTTAAATGATATATACAAAGAAAATCAGCTCCTTCAGAAACCATCAGTATTAGTACTCGGAGGTGTTAATTCGCTTAGTTTGCTACAGCAATTACTGGCCCTTCAGAGGTGGTAGTGCTGGGGGAAAAAAGGATGTTTTTTCATTAATTCCATTTTCATCCAGAAGATGGCAGGATTGTATCAGAAAAGAGGATGGCGTCCTCACATTATTACACATAATGCTCGACAACAAATGAATGTCCCTCCCTTTTAGGATAGTTGGAGAGCAAAGATGCAATGTAGTTATTTTACTGTGAATTGTACAATAGGAATATGTCCTAGGACTGGAAAAAAGATGTAGAAAATGAGTACAAAACATTCGCAAAAACACTTTGGGGCAGGGGGGGACTTGTCTGAAACTTCCATCCAAAACTGGAACCACGAATGAAGACCGTACTCGGTAACTGAAAGAAGATGATGTAACACAGGGGGGGACGAAGGATAAACTAGACAGGCTCATTCCATCCAGTCCACTTCGTCGAACTCGGAGTCGTCTTCGGAGTCGCTGTACTCCACGGCTATGCGGCGCGACAGGATGGTGGCCACGTCGTTCCCCACGCGCTCGTGCTTGGCCTCCTGTTCCCGCTGCTCTTCCACCTTGCGGAGCTGGATCCCTGCAGGGGGCGGTAGAGGGCGTCACACACAGGGTGGCCGAAACATAGCTCCCAAAAGCAGGTTTTGTGGAAAACAGAGTCCCATCTCATATTACTATGTGGTCCCGTAACCCACAAGCCACGAGCCCTCCTGTAACAAACCAACAGACAGTTTACATTTATCATGCCGGGTGAATTTTTGTTGATCTTCTACTACTTTTGCTCCTACAGATCTGAGGCTGAAGGAGCCGGAAGCCCAGGTGCCCTGTGGCTTTTGGGTGGACCGATGGGTTTTGGCGAACCAGGCTGGAAGGTGCCCAGCTAGCGCAGACGTAGTCTGTGGCTCCTATGAATCTACCAGGGCACAACCAGGTGTCCCAACCAGGGGTCCCAAAAGTGGGCCCAGAGGTTTTTTTTTTCCCCATTTTGAGGCAGAACTCAGCAAGAGGAAACTCCAAGAGTACAACTGCAGGGTCTACAACTGACAGCTTTTCATCAGTGCGCCACCATGTGGCGTGGAGGTCCCAGGCATTGCAGGCTCAGATGCCGAGAAGGGCGGCTCACCTTTGCGAATGGCTTCCAGGAGAACGCTGCGGGCGTCGCTGATGGGAGGCAGGCTGGATGGGTAGCGCTTCACCTCGTGCACACCATGGGCCGACGGAGAGGACACAGCCCCCGACAGAAAGGAAGGCACCGGGGGTGGGCCTGGAGGAGGGGGTGTGGGGC
>JAODJW010000108.1:1052800-1067514 GCA_026777045.1 Hyperopisus bebe
TATTTTCTGACATGAGTCTATACCAAGAAATGAGGCTTGATGTATGGTGTCATAGGGTTTCTTGGTCAGTTATTCACCGTCTAAGCTACATACCAAGTATTAGAGTTTACCCTGTGTTTTTAACCTTTTTCCACATGAAGCAACCTCCCTGTTTGTCAAAGTCGCTCATTAACACGAGTTTTTCGTCTGAATGAAAGTCTAATGAAATGTAAAAAAATGAGGTTCCTTGCTTTAATTACTAATTAAATGCCTGACGGTGAATTGTTTAAAGTTTATAAATTAATTATTATATATGATTTACAAATGTATTTTTAGGAATGACCAAATCGTGGCAAACAAAACAAAACAATGATCCGGATTGGTCGAGTTGACCGATAACGGACCTGATAAGGGGCAGATACTTTGATTATTTAAATGAAGGTCCTTCAATGGTGCACCAAGAGCAGGTCATATTTGTTTTATTGTGTTGTCCAGCAAACAAATTTATCCCTCTTGGTCCATGTTGACGTTAATTGGGCAAATCAATTGGGAAACATGGACACTGTCAATTACCTGCTCCGTGTCATGGGGAGGAGCCACACACCTGTCATTGGTGATTTCCAAAAATGGCCAGATATCTGGGCCAATGATGGTGAGTCCTGCCGAACATGCCCACACTGCTTGCTCCGCCCATAAACTCATAATGCAGCAGTTTGGTACATCTGTCCTGGTATGGATCTTCATGTAGCAGAAGTTTCTATCAATCCATCCATTCATCTTCTAGGCTATTTTTCCCCTTACGATAGGCTCACGGGAATGTAACCCCATCGTAACCCAGGGAGTGTGTGTGTGTGTGTGTGTGTGTGTGTGTGTGTATAAAATTCACTTCTGAATGACGAGAGTGAAGCGCCGTGTCTGACCTATACGGTGTGAGGATGTTTAGGGGTGGTGGCTTTTCACACAGCTCGAAGGTCTCCTTAAGGGGCATGGGCAGCGTCCGCCTGTCAAACAGCTGCTGGTCCTGGATGGTGGAGCTCCGGAAAGCCTTCCTCATGGTGATGTCCTGCAGGGACACTGGAGGGCGGGGGAGGGGGAGAGGGACCACACATCAGGCCCGGCCGCAATGGCTGCTGTCGGCCCACGCCGGTTTTGCGCCGCCGCCGATTTTACAGAAATGACACACCGGGTCCCCGTCACTGCGACGTGGCGTAACATGATCGTCGCCAGCTCCTCGTTATTCCTGCGAACCAAGTGCTGCCGGGACGGAAATAACATCCGCGGCACGTCTTTGCCTGACTGCCTGCGCTGGATGCAATGTATGTGCAGCCAGTAACTGAAAACAAACTGATTAACAACACGGGAGGATCGTAAAGTGGGAGGAGTCTAGGGGGAGGGGCCTAAATGGGGGCGGGGCCATGGTGGTCCAGTTGCACAATGTCTTCAACATGTTTTAAGTCTTAGTAAACTTAAAAAAACCGCTAATTGCTTTTAGCTCTTTAAAAGGGAGACTGTCGGTCTTCATCGTAATCACGGTTGGGAAACATTTCTGATTCAAAGTCATCGTCTTTCCAACATGTGGTTTGAATTGCAACAAATTTACAATAATAATTATTTTTAAATACACTCGACAGCCATCGGAGACAGGCCTCACCGCTGTTCACTGCGTTCGTCGAGAGTAATTGCTTTTCGACCGGCCTGACATTTGAAAACGTGTGAAAAAAAATCAATGCTTTTCCTAGAATGGCTGCTTTAAAAAACGGCCATGAAGGTGAAGAAGGGAAAGTGGAGAGAGAGAGAAGTCAGTCAGAGGGGAAAAACATCCTTAGAGAAGGCCTTGAAAGAATAATAAAAAAAAACAGTAGTTCTCTGCCCTCAATAATTTATAAGAAGCCGACTGCAATCGCTTCATAGGGACAAACAGCAGAGCTGGCACCTGTGAGCGGGCGATCCTTCAGTCAGCACGACTCCTCATCGATCCGCATGTCGCTTATTCTAACTACTTCATAGAGCAAATCTGGCCCCAGCCTGTAGGTCCAAGGCGACCAGTAAGTGACTTTAGGGGAATTTTAAGGATTACTGGGCTTACCATCACTTCCACTCCAGATATCCGCAAATTGGCAGCATTAACTAGCTCAACATGTACATTAATATACCTAATGAAAAGTTCACTTTCTTTTAATTTGCTCTGGAAATTCTTAGAATGGTGTAAAGAGTACACCGCACTACTTTAACATTAACTGTGAGGTGTCCCAGGCATGAGAAATCCTGGCCCCCCTGACAAAATGCCACCTTGAATGTCACCCTTGCCCCCCCTTGGCTTGGCATTTTTAATCTGAACTTAAATTTAATATAATTTGCCTAGCTGGGGGAAAAGGGTCCTTATAAAGCGGGCTCCTTATGATACATTTGGGGCCCCTATAAAGCGGGCCCCTTATGGTAGATTTGGGGCCCCCATAAAGCAGGCCCCTTATGGTAGGTTTGAGGCCCCTATAAAGCAGGCCCCTTATGGTAGGTTTGGGGCCCCTATAAAGCGGGCCCCTTATGGTAGGTTTGAGGCCCCTATAAACCGGGCCCCTTATGGTACGTTTAGGGCCCCTATAAAGCGGGCCCCTTATGGTAGGTTTGAGGCCCCTATAAACCGGGCCCCTTATGGTACGTTTAGGGCCCCTATAAAGCAGGCCTTTTACGATACGTTTGGGGCCCCTATAAAGCATTGGGTCCCCTGAATGTCCCCGGTTTATATGTGTGTGGTGGCGTTTCAAGGGAAATGGGCTAAAGACCACAATGTACAAGCTGCTCTGAAGTTTTCTGGCTTCCAGAGCTGACTGGCTTACTACACCTATCACCCTCCTTAATGGAGGGGTCACCGCCGGCTTGCCCACCCGCAGTTAAAAAGGTGCTTAATGACTAAGTGCAAAGGGGTTTCTCCTGCTCAGGCTGCATTAAGAGGCCCTTAGAAACGCCCGTTTGGTCAAGCAACCGAAACACGCCGGCTAACTGACTAAGGAACTAACTGAAAGTAAATGTCAGCAGCACATAACCAGCAGGGCGATGCACTGAGTTACAGAGGAATCTGATAGGCCATCTGGGAAGGATCACATGACTTGGGCAACCCCTGGTACACCAATAAGCAGCAGCCCTGCCCACTGATTGGTTCCACAGCCTCTAGCTTGGTCATCTGGGACTCTGGCATTTAGAGCTACCATAGTTACATCACTACAAGGAGGACAGCCTCAGCTAGAAGTCCACCCATGGTATCTGTCATTCAAGCATCAGTCAATTCACAGGGAGACCTTCCTGTTGGACTCTGCCTGTTCCAGACAAGGCCATGTTACATTTAATTCATTGATCTGACTCTTCTATCCAAAGCAATTTAGAGTAAAGGCTAGGGCTTCAATTTGTGTGTGCTCCCTGGGATTAGAACCCACAACCTTTGCAATGTTTGCACAATGCACCACTTGTAGAGCTTCAGGGATGTGTTACACTCATCACGTAAACACGACGGTCATGGGTTATGATGATGGCGGATGGGGCCTCTTCGAATGTAGAAAGACAGGACGAGAATGCGGGTAAAAGCAGACCCCGCCATACTGACTCGCACCACACCCCCGCGGCTCTCTGAAAAAGCAGAAAGGTCAGGCCCCGTACTTTCTGAGCCCCCCTGGAGGAGCGCACACAGCTGGCCAGGTGAGTGTGCTGAATCAAACGCCCACAGCGCTGTACTCCTATATATCAACACCCCATTTATTCAAATCCCACTACTGAAGAGTAATGGGTTTGGGTCTTAGCAACGATGGCAAGCTAGCAAGATTTTTATTTGCACTTAATTATTTTGCATGCCTTCTCGCGGGAATTGGAGAATCAGCTTTCAAACCATAAGCCAGGTGCTCTATTTTTAAACAGCACGAGTGCGAATGCGCAGGTGTTCACGTGGAAGCAGAGTCACGGCGCTGCGTTCAGGTTTGCTGCTATAAAACTCTTTTCCTGGAGTTTTATTTTCATCATGCCATGTCATCTGCCTTCACACGCGTCTGTTCTTGGCGTACGCCACTTCTCGGGATCGTGTGAGATTCCTGCTTATTATAGATCCACTTGTTTTTCGAGAGACCCCCGGTACAGTACCACAGCCTCCCAGCGCTCTCCGGGTCCCGGGCTGGGGGGAGGGGGGGGGTCTCAGGTTAAATGTAAGGTGAGACCAGTATTTTTGGGGATAATGTGTCCCCATCGAGCTGGTCCAAGGAAGTGTTCCCTTCCCTCCCTCCTCTCTCCATTCCTTTCACCTGTCTCTCTCTTCTCATCTGTCTCTCATTGTGTCCTCCTCTCTCCGTCTGGCTCTCTCCTGTCTCTTTCCCTCCATTTCTCTCTCTCTCTCTCTCTCTCTCCCCCCGTCTCTCTATTTCCTGAGGCATTCCCTAAAGGCATTCACCTGCTTTGAGGGGCACAGCTGAATTCCCAAACAAATGCCCCCCACCCACACATGGAAAGTCCACGAGAAGCCGCTCTGACTACCTAAGCATCAATTTAACGCAAAAACAAAGTGTGATGTGTAAAACAAACTGACAAATGGGGGACAGGATATGAGACAATAAAGCAGAGGCTCAGATCCCCCCAGAGGCGGCCCAGATGCCCCCAGAGGCGGCCCAGATGCCCCCAGAGGCGGCCCAGACAGCCCCAGATGCCTCAGAACGGAGCTCTAACCTTGACAGGCCACATCTGCAATGTTCAAATTGCTTTTGCTTCACCTCACACCCCCTGAATGTTTTTCAGGGCCCACCCCCCCAGGGGCAACACTGAACCCCTGACCTCACCCAGTGGTGCCCAGATGTGACATGAAGCATTCCAGCATTCCAGTCCAGTAAAAAAAAGACCAGTTCCATATTTTAGTGAAAAAACGGCTATGACTTTTTTTCATTAAAAAAGCGCATTCTGGCCCATCTGTTATCACAATCTTTTGTTATTTCTTTTTAAAATGAATTTGCTTCACGGATTTCAGCAGCTTTGCGTGCTGGAAAGCACTGAGTCAGCCGGCAGCCTGACAGCCGGCAAACACGGAAAAAACGGGGGAGAATAACCAAACCCGAAACCCCCAGGGCAGAATGGGATCTGGGCCAACGATCCGAAAGGCCTTTGAGAAAGAGCTTCCCTGTGCAACTCCACCCCAGCCTCCCCAGGTGGCGCTGTTGGGATCTCCGGGTCGTCGGGCGGTGAAACGACAGAACAAGGAAACCGATTGGCAGACCTGCAGTTTCACAATCCCCCTAATTCTTAACAGCTGTCCATGGCTAAATGGAAAAATCGCTTCGTAGTTAAACATCACCGCACTGGGGCAAGGGCTGCAGTTTAATTAAAAAGGACCTTTGGGGTCTTTGCTGGTGACATCAAGCATTATTTTTACAGTGGAGGACCGAGGCGATATAATATGGAGATTAAATGTGGGATATGGGCCATTAGGTCATGTGGGGAGACGGATGTTGCATCCTGATAGGACAGGAACGCTGGAAATGGCGTTTGGCGGGGAGGGAGAGAATGGAGCCATTCATCAGGCGGAAGGGTGGCTTTAAAAGTCTCAAAAAATACCCCGGGCCGACAAACGACCCCAGCAGACAAAGACACCAGGCTCTGCTCCATAACTTAAAGCCATACGGAGGCAAGGTGACTGTCTGAGGGCGGGGGATGCTGTCCTGCCTGTCGCATTTCATCACAGCACTGCGCACATCCTCCCTCCACTGGTAGTTCCATCCTCTAGTTGCTTTCTCCTGATCCAGGCTCGCTGTGCTTTACTGCTGTTATAAACACCCCCCCCCCCCAAAGCCTCTGGCGGAATCAGAGGAGCGGATCCCTGTTGATCCCGATCCGGCTATCCCTGTATACGGGTCTCCAGTTCAGTCCTACCACTGCTAAGAAAGGAGTCGACAAAGTTTTACATGGAACGGAACCGGGACCAGTGCTTACTGGAACAGAACCGGGACCAGTGCTTACTGGAACAGAACCGGGACCAGTGCTGACTAAACATGTTTAAACCCCTCCCACCTGGAGGACACAGCAGCTTTTCATACCGGTACAGGAACAGAAATCCTTCTGAGGAACATCCTGTACCACGTACATTTATTTTTTTCTTCACCCTGATCTTACGTCTGCTTCAGGGTTTTTATGAGCTGGGGGTCAGAGTGGGGAACCCCCCCCCAGCCACCTTAAGGCAGGTTACTGACTCGAGTGATTCGTCATCTGTAAATCCGTGCAGTAAGAGCCCCGCCCCTTCACTGAAACATCATGTGGTCCAGCTGTGACAAATACCGAGGACACATCATGCGACCAAACCACAGAAAGTTCTAGAAAGCCCCCCACCTCAAAGGTCCATATATTCATATCTTTATGGGGACTCTCCATTCATTTGTATGGGCAAAACCCTAATCCTAACTATGACAACCTTAACCTCTAGCCAGCCCTAACCTTAACCATAAGTAACCAAACTAAGTATTTAGTTTGACACAGGTTTTTGGTCGCAGTCACAGATTTTTATAAAACGTAAGTTATCCTACTGGGGCCCGAAAAAATGTCCCCGCAACGTAAAAAGTTACAGGTTTCTATCACATTGTGGGGAAATCTGGTCCCCCTCAATGTAATAATCACAAACACACACACACACCAGTTCAAAAACACTCACTTTTTTACACTCAAATAAAATCACATCACCACCCGATTCAGGGCCAGCGTCCTGCCTCAGGGCATCAGCTCCCTAAACAGTTGGTGACCTGCGTCTCCCCCCCCATTGCACTGCATTGCACATTGTTAAAATTTCACTTCTACATTTCACTGCGCATCCTTATCTGCTCTGCACATATTTGTTACTTGTTCTTACTGTACTGCAGTTTGTCCTGTCCTCTCCCCTGTGACCTTGGCATAAGGATTCCACCATGTTCCCTCAGGGCGTACAACACAGGGACCCCAATTCCGCCCAAACACGGCGACCCGCAAACCCGGTACTGTTGGCACACCGTGGTACGACAGGTGGTGACCCGTCACGGGAAACCCAGTCAGTCTCATTCATGGCCCCTTTCGGAACTTTCAATTACCCGACAGGACGAGATAAGCTATTAGCACGAGAATGACCCGTGAAAATGGCATCTCCTTAATCCCCGCCAGTGGGGGCCTCCTGTCAGTGTTATCGCTCCCGAGGAAAGGTACAGTATCAGTCCCCCACCCTTCCTCTGGCGATGAAACAAAAAGCCATTCGAACCAGGCTATTAAATCAATGACTCCCCAAAACTCCCACTCGCTATAATAGCTGTGCTGGCAACAAAAAAAATTCCCAGATTGAAAAGCGGGCAGGTAAATGAAGAGCGACAGCCTCCTTACGCGGGCGGCTCACTGAGCGGGGCTCACTTTTATGCACTAGTGCCGTTTCAGAACAAAATGGAGCCGGCAGATTGACGAGGCACTCAACAACTCCTCAGCTTGGTAAACCGGGAGGAGCTGCCACCCAGATTAAAGAGGAATTCCTCCCCGACCGTAATGAAATTGACGCTTTATTCGCCATATGTAAAACTGCATTGGAATGTGTTTTTTTTCCACATATCCCATCATGCTCTGCTATTTTAAGACAGACACACATAGAGGTGAGAGCAAAGCTTGGGGTCGGACTGCAGGGTCAGTTGTCCATCCAGCACCCCAGAGACATTTTTTGAGTAGTTAAGGACCTTGCTGAAGGGGTCAATGGAAATTTGGTTCCTGAGCCAAGCACAGGACTCAAACCAACGACCTTTCGATCACAGGGACAGAGGCATAACACACCAACCCCCCAAAGTTGGTTAGCAGTGACCTGACATAGGTGGCAATGCCTTAACCACGTGTTGAAGGTCACTAGGACCCCTTCACATCCTTGTGGTCCTTCAAGTAAAGTCATGCTTCTGTTCCTCATCGATCTATCTTCCAAGCGTCTACCGGCTGGTGTCCGGGGTGTTCCCTTGTCCCCTGTCCTGTGCTGCCTAGAACAGGCTTCAGTCCCCCCCCCCCAAAGTCGAAACCCCGTACACTTCCTTTTCTTCATCACCACACAAATGTCCCACTTATCCAAGGAACACAGAGCCACGAGATCCAGCTCTTTTGTTTTCCAAAAATAACCCCCCCTCCGACAGCGGGGGGAAAGCACTTCTGCCAGGGTGTGAGCTGCAAGTCTGCTAAGATGCTCTACAAAACCGAAGCAGCTTTCTAAGTGGCTTCAACATCCACCACCTCTGCTTCTCACAGCCTTGCTGCAAATGATGCGACTTTTACATTAAAAATCACACATCGTGATATTTATATTAACGGGAAGCATGTATGGTTCCCATTCCGGAGTACGACTCTTCAGTGCAAGTTATTTAGTCTAGATTTCTACACGAGGTACAGTTTGATTTCCAGTGGATTTCCCACCATGTTAAAGCAACTTCACTTATTTCCAAACTGTGATGGGTTTTTATAGGCTCAGCATGGTATAGTGGTTTCGGCATAGTGGTTGAGTGGTTGAGGTTCTGTAACTGGCTCAAACCAGTACAGGCAGACTCTTCATAGCCATGGGAGGAGGCCAGCAAAACCTCATTGCCGCAGACAAACCCTTAGTATTCCTGGGTAATTTTTTAAAATATGTAACCGCCTCAGTATCTATCTGTAAATAAATAAAAGTGCATCATCAAAGTCACTCAACTGCTCACCAGCATTTAAATTCGTATGAATCAAATATTTAAAAATACAGTGTCTCTCAATGCAACACTGCAAACCCATATCAGAAATGGGCTTTATGAAACAATTTTGAATATCAAGACATAAATCCCTGATAAATGGTGGTATTTCTTATCAAATCTGACAACTGAACATGAAAATTTTACTCCGATTATTATCATTAATTTTCTGGCACAGCAAAAAATATCTAACTGGACAACCACGGTTATTGTGTGTTCGGGTAAGGGCCAGTATCCGTGGAAATGGAGTGATTCCATTCATTAAAAATGTGTTACTTTTATATATTGCGCCGGGTGGTGTAATGAGTGCAGTAAGGGTCTAAATTATTGACCTTGCTTGTGAACAAGAAGAAAAATCCAGAAGAGCAGCTGTTCGGGCGACTGGTTTAAGACTCAGGCCAACATCTTTTCAGTGGAAGCATTCAGCTGCCTCTTCATAAGGCGCATATAGCTATGACCCACTTTTGCCTCCAGAGTCGCTTCAAGGGTAGATGAGTTATGCATTCAGAGGAGTCACTCTGTCCATCGCCGCTGTACTGAGCTGTTATTTTTGCACTTTTGGCCTTCCTGTTGGCTTTAACAAGTCTGGCTGTTCTCCTCTGACCTCTCTCATTAACTCGGCGGATCTGGATCCCAAGCTGCCCTCCGTCTGGTTGGATTTTACTTTTTTATTTTACCATTCTCTGTAAACTCTAGAAACTGCAGTGTGTGAAGATCCAGGGGAGGCGCCGTTTCTGAGATTCTGGAGCTACCAGGTCCGGTATCCACGATGACGCCGTGTTTAAAGTCACACATCTTAGCCATTCTAATACTTAGCCAAACAGAAAGTGAACTTCGACCTTGTCTGCATGCTCTTTGAATTCACCAGTCTGTCTGCATTATCAAGCAGGCATGCCCTGTATCTATATTCACCTACATCTGAGAGAAATTGTACATTTTTGAGAGTATAGTCTACAACTGACCTGAGACCTACCCAGACCGATAAACACTTATCAGAAACCTCTCATCTTCCTTAACCTCCTTAGGTTTTGGTCACATGGTCAAGGTCATGTGATATCTAATCTTCCAACTTACAAAGGGGATTCTGGAATTTCCATTTAAATTATTTAGAGTAGAGATGCACCGATGGTCAAAAAAGATCTGATATTTTTACTGCAAATAACTCCCTTTAAAATGGTGACCTGTACTGCCCTGGACACCCCCAAACTAAACAGTTTGAAAAATGTCTGCTGTGTGGAATTATTTTAACATCGTTAGAAATGCATTTTGCAAACAATGCTCTGCTAAAATTTCACGAGGAGGATCTGCTAATAAACTTTTCAACATAACAAATTTGATCGCTCACCATGAGGCGAACCTAGGAAGAGTTTGTGGAAAAAAAAAATCCGTTCCAGTAAAGGCTGCAGTAGTGCCGAATGACGCTAGTGTATGATGGCAAGCGTTTGATAGCAAAGGAAAACTCAGTGCAAACAGAGCAAAATCAAAAGATATTACTCCGAAAATTGAGTTTATCACACTTGTCAGGCGAACAGCCCTTCTGTTATAAAAAAAAAAAAAAACAGGGATGGACATAACTGGTACGCAAGTACGCATTCACGATGCGGCAATCGATTGTTTGTAAAAGCGCAAATGCAAACTTATTTTATGTGCATTTGCGCTGCTATGACAAGAAAAAACCTTGCATTTCAACCTGTATACCGCAAATATAAAAAAGTAGAGCTAGCATATAAAGATTAAAATGTATTATGTTTTGTTTTCATATCAGCGCATATACACATAAAATAAGTACGCATTTACACTGTTACCACAATTGTCGCACGTATCGTTTTTAAAGGTGAATGCGTACTTAAGTACCAGTTATGTCCATCACTAGTTATAAGGATATATACAGTTATAAAATATTGTGTTCTGGGACTGTTATTTTCTGCCAGAATTGGCGTTTTCTTACCAAAAATAAATCCTTTTTCATACTTTTGGAATGTAATTAATTTATTTTAAAATTTATTTGGGTGGAGTGTCCCTTTAAGCTTATTTAAGCAGAACCTCCCAAACAATCGGTATCGGTGTCAGTTTTCAGAATAATCGGCTATCGGCATCGGCCCTTCCTTATCAGTACAACAGTAATTTAAAGGCACTACAGAGGAGCCTAAGATATGGAGGAGGGGGGTCTGAATGCCTAGAAATGGCCTGTCAGTGGATGTAGGGTGGGATGGGGGCATCCATGGGCACTCACACTCCTCCTCCTTCGGATCGAGCTGGGTGACGCTGATGGACAGCCGGTCCACTCGCTCCTGGAGGGAGTTCACCCGGAACGAGAAGGAGTGTGCCTCATTGAACAGCTCCCCAAACAGATCCTCTGCATATTTACCTGTAAAAAAAAAGCAGGAAGCAAACCTCATGACACTTCCTGTCTGCTCCATGAAAAACTGCACCTCAGTGTGAGTGCATCTCCGAGCGTACACCACACGCCTTTCAGGGCGATTACTGAATTCACAAACATCCGTAGAGCTGCACTTTAACACAGTAGTCATTTTCCCCCCAGAAAATGAATGAAAGAAATCCTCTTGTTTCTCTCTGTTGTTCTGATGAAAAACATCTCAACATGACTGAAAAAAATGTCATTTAGATTTAAATTTTTAAAATTCGAATAAAAAGAAAGAAAATTAAGATCTGCATAGAGCGCTGATGGGGATTTAGCAGCCCAGTGAAAAGGCAGGTGGAAGACAGTCACTATCGCTGCCTCTTCCATGTAATTTATATTCTTATATTTCATATTTTTCTGATACTTTACATTTTTGTTTATTTCTTTATGTAACTTAATCTAACACGCATTGAGTTTCATTGTGACTTGTTACAATGGCGATAAAGGGATTCTATTCTATTGTATTCTATTCTACAGTTGTGATTGGATGAGGCTGAACATGTGACTGGGTGGTAGACTCTGTTTCCTGTAAACAGATGCTGGCTCACTGAGGCTGCTGAGCTGGCGGATGACGTTGGCCAGGGACACGTTGGTCATGCACTCCAGCTCATTCTTGATGCCCCGGGGCAGTGCCGTGTGGCACAGGTACCGGGGCTCGATGTTCCTCTTTACCAGCGGCATTCTGGGTCACGTCGAGGGCAGAGGAACCTGGGGAAAAGATGAGCATGTTAAGCGAGGAGCAAGTCACAGCCAACGACAATCATGTGTTAGTGGCCTGCCAGCACCCAGTGAAACCCCAGCCAGCCCGGGGCCCTCCATCCGTCCAGAGTAACACCTTCAGCATCATCTGGAGAAAGATCATCATCAGTAAGCAAGCTCTCCCAATCTTAAGCGCTCACAAACAGTCTAAACGACCCAGGTCTTTACTGTCACGCTACCCGAATTAAACCAGGACAGATCAACATGGCTAATCGCTACACACTAACGAAGACAGGGTCAGGAAGCCCTAACCTGTCAGCCGCCTTGGCATTCACAGTTTCCCGGTGCTTTGTAAATCGTTGCGTGGCTGACAGTGTAGCTGCCAGGCCCTGGGGGAGTGGCATATTATTGCTGTTTACCAAGGCTTGCGTTTCTGTACAGACACTTACACACCATCACCCTGACAGCCTCACACAAACCGGTGTTCAGTTACCCTCCGCCCCCCCCCCCAAGTTGCCCCGCGCTGCCTGCACACCTCGGGCCTTTTTCACCCGACAGAAGCTCATTCTGTCCTCGCCTGTCCTGAAAGTCGACGGATTTGTGCATCCAGATTTAAATCTAGATAGATGCGGCACCAGCTAGTAAAACAGGTCTGGTCACTAGGAGACGACCTAGAGCAAGTCAGTAATGTACAGTACTGTGCAGAAGTCTTAGGCGGTCAAAGAAAATGTTTAAATGGCCTTCATGGTATAATATTAGATCTGTCAAAGTGTGTCGGCATAGCCACTTCAAAACCTCTTCTAAACTCAGCCCAGCATTTGCAGCCACCATCCAATATATTCATGCATATTTTTTACTCAACCACTAGTGCACTTTGTATGGCTTATCAATTTGTCATTGACTTTTGAAACTAATTTAATTAAGTGAGCTGGCTGTGAAATTTTACAAATACTAAGGATAGTTGAGAAAAGGTTTGGGAAGCATGCAGTGATCTTCTAGTCATCCAACAAGTTATCAGTGACTTTTTGGAGAACAGAAGAAATTCCTGTCTGTTTTTATTTTATTGTTACTCCTAATTTGCATATGTTGTGTTTTTTTTGAGCACACTTATTATGCAGATAAATAGCCTTAAACATTCCCTTTGACTGTTTAAGACTACCACATTACACACTATTGTCTGCAGAAACTGTCAATTTCAATCAGGCAGACGAAGGACACCACCGGTGACAGGACCCTGATTGATGGAAACAGCTTAGTCTGAGGGGCCACTTGACCTATTTTGAGGTGTGTGTCTGGAAAAGATACCACAGGGGTCTGTACTGTGGAGCTTCACTGTCCAACCACAGAGTAACCAAGCGGGGGGGCTGACCAGGGCAGTCAGACACTCCACGGGGGGCAGCGCCTGTCCTCTCCCAGCTAACTAATGCGCCATAACAAAAAAAATCATCATTGCTACACTGGAACACATTTTTTTAAAACCCAGCTGTATTCTTAGATCCTGTCATATTTTCACCAGTTGGAGACAGGAGTGAAGAGCAGTAAATAAGGGTGTCGAGGCAGGGAAGGGGCGGGGGGGGATCTGAGTTGCAAAGAAGCAGATTCTGAGGAATTAAAAGAAACACCCAGCTACTTTTGTGTCTCCTATCTGTAAAATAATCGGAAAAACAGTTCTGTAGAACACATAGGAAAGGTGGAGGAGAAAGTCAGTAACATCTGCAGCAGCTCACACTGTTTCCAAAATGCAGGAGAAAGACGGGACTGAAACTGGGATGCAGTTCCACTCAAAAGAGGTGTAAATCTCACCTTACTCTTTCTTTTTATACTGAGTGGAGCTTTGAGGTCACGTGTTGGTCATGGAGCACAGGACGGGTGGATGGGGCGGTCGCAAGAGCGGGAAGCCCAAGCAAACCTGGGCAACCCCCCCCCCCCCCCCCCCCCGAGCAAAATTTCTAGCTCATCAGGATGGACAAATTGGGCCAGACTGCATGCAAATCAGTCCCGTCACATCAAACAGGCTTCCGACAGAGGCAGCCATGCTGTCTGTTCTCTGGATAGCTCGCTGCAATAGATGTCCCTCTCTTCAACTTTTCAGAAGCTAATTTCAGTTTACCCCAGAACACAGCATCGATGTTGGCCCCACAGCAGTCCTACACCCACTCCTGAGGGGATGCCCTCTGCAGCCTGACCTCTGGAGACACACTGACCTTCTCCCTTCTGATTGGTCGCCTCTTGATTCAGGGCGGTCCTCAGTGGCCTCTTGCACACGGCCGACAGACAGACACATACAGCTTCTGCCTAGCCACAGGCCGGAGTGGGGAGACCTCTTTGTTACACTGCTGCCTGTGCTTAAATTTGCTCACAGAGGCTGCAGGACAGTCACTGAACCCTAGCGTACGTTTTCTTTTTGGGCGTGGTTGCGTTGCTTATCTGTCTGCCGAGGGCTTTTTATTGCAGCCGCTTCCCCGGCTTTCTCACTTCCATTCCACGCCAGTCTGCTCTGCCAGACATTTATTTAGCCCAGAGAGCCCACCGCTATCCCTTAGCTGCATAAATCTGTATGTGGTGGTTTCAGATCCAAACAGGCACCTCAAGAATTCAACCCCCCTCATATCTCCCAACGACAGCAGGGCATATTAGCACAAAGATTGGAATAGGACAGCAGTCTGATGGTATCCCAAGATGGGGGGGGGGCGACTTGCCAGCCAATAATATGTGATAATTGTCACATAATATAATCACCACGTATTCACTATAACTAAAAGTTCCCAGAATGTGAGGTCAGTGGCTGGGATGTAACAGTGTCAGAGTGTGCGGTCACTGGCTGGGATGTAACAGTGTCAGAGTGTGCGGTCACTGGCTGGGATGTAACAGTGTCAGAGTGTGTGGTCACTGGCTGG
>JAODJW010000108.1:1119343-1131444 GCA_026777045.1 Hyperopisus bebe
CCCCCCCCCCCCCCCCCATGCTGTGATATGTGCAAATTGGTATGGTCTGTTTTTTCAGCCCTGACTGAGCAGCAGGAATTCCCTAAGCCGCAAGCCAAATTGCCCTGCAAGCCCCACCCCCCCCATCTGATTGGTTCTCTTCTCAGTCCCTGCCTCCATCAAGCACTGCCTCTGTACTCGAAAGAACGCTTTCCCAAAATCAGATCCCAGCTCCTGCCTAAGCCCCACATCACAAGGCCATTCCATACTTGACGTACTTGACATAGACTCAAAACAAGACAGTCACGTGTGCAAATGAATTTGGTAGCATGACAGTAAAATCTTGTGAACGTTCCTCTTATTCGCTTGACCTTTGCACCTGCCCACCCTTGCAGGCCGGCCTAACCCTGAAGCGGGACATTGACATTTAGATTGATCTGGGCCATTGTGAACTGCAGCTTCTCGAAAAATGGGTCCCAAAGAGGAAACAGGAAGAGCGAAGTGGAGGGGGTGTGAACAGAGGGTGGGGGGGGGGGGGTCACCACAAACCGCTTTGATACAGCATCTGAAGGAAGGCAAGGAGCTCTATTCACCATCAGAGAGGCCATGAGGACACTCTGCAGAACATCCAAATCCATGGGAAAGAGATTTTTACCCAGCTGGCGCCTTCACTAAAAGGCCTGACCCACCACCCGATTACTGCATGCTTAATCCCCATTGGGTTACAGCATGCAGTGATTGACAGCTTATGGTTAATCCTGCCCCCCATGACTTTCAATCTTTCATTGCTACTGTACACAGCCAATGCACCTGTGCCATTTCCTAACATCTGCACCAGCCCATACTGCCCTGACCTGCCCCACCCAGGCCCGACGCCCCACAGCGGTCAGGGGGGGCCTGAAATAACGACATTTATGTAGTAATTTCCAAAATAATACCCAGTAAGGAGTGAAAACCGGACCACAGCAGGCTTTCTCATTACAATCAGGAACAATTACATACAGTGTAGCCAAAAATTATTTGTACGCTTTGAAAAAATGGTCAAAAATGCAAGTTGAGGAGCAGGGGGGAGATGACAAGCCAAACAGCTGGGTCAAGGCTCTTCTATGTGCGATAGAGCATGTCTTTCAAGTCCTGTTTGTGGTTTGGTGGGTCTGGGCATTTCCTCTCCAATCAAGCCCAGAGGTGCTCAACAGGTTTGAGATCTGGACCTCGTGGAGACCACTCAAGCACTTTCACCTTCTTATTGGCGAAAAAGGCCTTCATATGCTTTGCAGTGTGCTTGGGGTCGTCATCTTGTTGGAAAATGTCCAAGCAGATTGGCAGCAGATGGGATCATTTGGGTGGACAGGATCTCCTCATACACCTCAGAATTCATGGTGCCTTTGATAAAATGCAAATTGCCGACGCCACCCCCAAACCAACACGTTCCTGCCACCCTGCTTGACGGTTGGATTTAGGCACTGGGGACTGTACTCCTCCTTTGAGTTGCACCACACTCTCTGATGACCATCTGATCCAAATACGTTGAGTTTGGATTCATCAGACCGTACAATTGATTTCCAGAAGCTGATAGGCTTCTCAACATGTTCTTCTGCAAATTGCAGATGTTTCAGTTTGTTCTTTTTACTTATGTCTTCTTACGAGGAACCCTGCCATGCAGCCCATGTTTGTTCAGCCTGCTCTTTATTGTTTGCGTGCAAACCTGAATTCCAGTAGCCTCCTTCACTTGCTTTGCTATTTGTTTAGCAAACAACTTTCGGTTTTTCATGGCAAGCTCTTCAATGTACCTATCTGTCCTTGGACTGAACTTTTGTTCTCCATCTTCCCTCCAGAGTAACGGTTTCACCAGTCGTCTTCAATTTCAGAAACATGTAGTGCACAGTAGTGTGGCTCATCAAGTATTGTGGCAATTTTTTTATCACAAAGACATTGGTTGTGAAATATTATGATTCTTTCCCTCAGTGCATTGGGTATTTCAGCATTTTTAGCCATGTTGGGAAACTGAACTAACCCAACCAGTGTTTGTATGGAGAATGACCACCAATCACCTGCCTGTTTGGAACCCCTGCTGTTATGTGTTGTTTTAAATGACCTCTATTATGACTGGGAACTCCTCCCGTTGTCACTTATTTATCCAACTCCATGAATGGCCAGGTGTACAAATAAGGATTTGAAGGCAATAAATGACATAATTTGCATACGATTCCGGCAGCATGGTGGCGCAGTGGTTAGTGCTGCTGCCTCACAGTAAGACGGTCCTGGGTTTGGTCCCGGGTCCTTTCTGTGTGGACTTTGTATGCTTTCCCTGTTTTTGCCGGGGGCTCCAGTTTCCTCCCACAGTCCAAAAGTGTGCAAGGTAGGCTGATTGTAGTTGTGTGGCTGTGTGTGCGCCCTGCAGTGTTGGTTCCTACCTCTGCCTGTTGTTCCCAGGATAGGCTCCAGGCCCCCCATGGGGATTAAGCGGTGACGATAATGGATGGATGAATACGATTCCAGAATGTTTTGCATAGAAGTTTTTCTTGTTGTTTTCTTTATATAGCGCACACATAATTATAACATTTTAGACAGTTTTTAAAGTTTGTTTGACACCCCCCCCCCCCCCCCCCGTGACGGCTCTCTCACCCCAGGGAATAGACGCGGCACTGCCTGTCCCTCATTCGCTGTGCCAGCCTGTAACGTGCATCCAGACACACCCGCCAAGGCCCCCCCAGTTGCTCCAGGTCTGCGGCTGGTCCGCCTCCAATCGGGGGGGCACAGGACACCTGAGTAGAGAGGGGGGAGTGGATATAAACAGCTCAATCATTTGAGAGTGAAAGTGGAAAAGCTATAGGCTGAGTTATAGGCTGGGCCAAAAGCCTGGGGTGGGGGTGTGGGGTTATAGTTAATGGGCAGGCTAAGAAGGGAGGCGGGTGGTTCTAGGACCCAGGGGATTCCACTCCCTGAGCTCCCAGCCAACACCAGCTATAAAAATTCCAGATACTTTACGAAAATCTCTGTATTTCAGCGAGATGCTGTTGCTCGATCCTCGTTGATGGGACACTCCTGCTGGGGTGATTTACGACGGCCTGCGTTTTCACTCTGCATTTTCAGCCCGATTTTTCGGGAATGTCAACCCCAAGGCCTGTTGTCAGTCACCGCCCCGCACGCCGGCCCTGACGATGGCGCCGGTCCAGCAGCCGTCTGGGCCCCAAACTGGCTCTGCAGATGGGGCCACAGAGCTGCGTGATCGCGGTGCGTTTCCCTGGCGGTGGGCGGCGACTAACGAGCAAAATTATGTGCCAGCTGCGGGGGTGGGGGAGAACTTCAAGGTAGGGGGACACACACAGCTGTCTTGTCACAATACGGTCATCCAGTGCAGCCTGGGGTAGGAATGAATATCTCACTTCCCCCATCTTTCTCTCAGCACGATGCCCATCGTTCGATGGACGCCATCTGGTAGGCGCGCACGCGGCTGTAGACACCGCGGTAGAAACACGAGATACACAGGCAACGCAGCTGTCTAACCAACCGTACGGACCAAGATATTGCTTTGTCGTCTGGGCAGGCTTCTTGGACGGCATACACTGGTGTTCACTAGGGGGCGCCATTTGTTCGGATGGACGGATCCGTTAGGGAGAGCCAAACTTGTTGCAAAATACTAAGCCGGGTCCTGCAGTCTTAGACGTGACATCACTCTTGATTCTCCACTGAGCAGGGGCCCCAGGGAATGAATTTCTCAGAGGAACCCCTACCAGACAGACATCAGCAGCATCTCCACCAGGACCATACAGGACAGCTGGGTGAACGGCATCACTCCCAGAACAGACCCGCCGTCCCGCTCTCAGGCATCCGGCCTCCGTCCCATAATCCTCGGGCTCCGTTCGCACTCCTTCTGATGTGTTCCCGTAAAGCCGGATCCTAAGCCTGAATAACGAGATCAATATCTCCAGATCCTCTCCGAGCGGCTTTGCTCGCTCCTGCTCTGGCGCTCAGGTACCGCGGTGTAACAGACAAATACGCAGAGACTTCGCCGTCGCTACCAAACGGCGGATCGATCACGTCTGGGGGAAGAGCCAATCATCTGACAGAACTTCTCATCGACTGTTGGATACACAAGCATGTCAAACACCTCCGCTTCCCCATCTCTGATTTGCACTGAGAGGGAGACGAAACAAATCCATCCGACTTCAAACCACTTATCCGGATCCAGGCGGGAACTGGAGTCCATCCCAGGCAGCACAGGGCAGGAGTTCACCACGGACGGGATGCCAGCCCATTGCAGGGCTTACACACACACTGCAGGCATTTCAGAGATTCCATTTAACCTAAGTGCATGACTTGAGTGTGGGGAGGAAAATGGAGAACATTCAGTCCCTGCAGGGGAGGGATAGTGGGGCAGTGGTTTGCACTGTTGCCCCACACCTCTGGGACCAGCGTTCAAGCCTCCGCTGTGGCTCCATGTGTGTGGAGTTTGCATGTTCTTCCTGTGTCGTTGTGGAGGTTTTCTCCAGTTTTCCCCCCCACAGCCTAAAAACATTCTGAGGCTGAAGTTGAAGGTATCAAATTCTCCATAGGTGAGTGTGTCTGCAATGGGTTGGTGCCCCATCCTGGGCTTCTCCCTGCCTCGCACCCATAGCTTCTGAGATAGGACCCCCTACGACTCTGAATGAGACAAGCGGGTATAGAAAGTGGGTGCATCTGATGCTTGCCATGCGATTAAATTTCATTCTCTACTTTGGCAATAAAACTTTGGATCCTCCCCCAATGAAGCAGAAAACCACAAGACCTAAAAAAAAAAACACCATCCAGACATGTGGAGAAGTGATTTTCAGCAGAACCAGGCCCAGGCGTGAGTTTGGGAGATCAACACTGAGGATTGTGGAGGCCACACACAGACTGTGGGTATCTGGAAAAAACGCTCCAGGAGATACAAACGACGCAGGCAGTGTCATGGACGCCTCACAGCTGGACATGGTGACTCTGACTCACCTGCGGGGTCTTTATGTAGGTGAGGAATCGTAGGGCTTCCTCCCGAAATGTGTGCTGCGGAGAGGCCCATGGCTGCAGATCGATATGCCAGCGTGGGATCTGTAGGCAGAGCAGAAGATCCAGGTCTTACCAAACAGCTTTCATCCTCCACCTGACCCTCACGCCACCTCAGCTCTGAACAAGCGCCAAGATGCGGAAGCCTTCAAAGCCAGAGCTCTCGTGGTTTTTATATAAAATGTAGATTTTTGACAGTTTTTTATCTGTTTTCTTTTCTCCCCTCTGGGCATAACAAACACTCGGTAATTCTGGCAATAAAGGGTCGGCAGACTCTATGAACACCAGCGTTCTCTTTCCGCTGGAAGTCGAGACATCAGCAGCTAAATGCTTCTGCCCGGGAGTATTTCCACGTTCTCTCCTTTTATAGAATTATGCAAATGACGAGGCTCATCTCCAGGCCTTGCTGACACTCCAGATTAAACACAGAACCAGCTGGTGTTGCAGGCAATTAAACAGTACAGATCAGTAATCGATTAGAGGCATCAGCGCGGACAGGGAGCAGCTGCGGCTAACGCTGCTCACCTTCGGCTATTAAATATTGGTTAAACACTCAAACGCGCACCCGTCTGATCCTGAAGTTCAGAATCACCAAACAAAGCCTCCAGCAGAACATCAATAAAACAAATGACCAAGCAGCGTATCCAGCCAAACAGAGCTATCCTTCTCAGTGGGGAGTTTAAGGGAGTTTGGCTGCAGCCCCCCTCCCACAACAGACACTATACAGCCTCTGCATTTCCCAAAATCCTTAGCAAGAAAGATGAGGTCTTCCCCAGGGCAAATCGTAGGAATCTGCATTCAACAGCTATAATGTGGTACACACACACAGAGATTCTGGCGAGGCCTCGGATCCCCAAAGCTGGTCTGGGTCTGGCATGGGGACCACATGGATGCATTACACCACTGGCATGATTTCACTTCTAGCAGAAGGCCACAGACTTACACCTTCTTAGGATCCTGGTCCATGCCAGTACTGGAACGCACTGGTGTTGTTTTACGTCACTGAGTAGGCAGCTGAGGGTCTGCTTCCCATCAAACCCCCATTTTGAGTTTAAAGTTCAGGATTTGCACTATTTCTGCATACGATATAGCTGATGCTTTTTTAATGCCACCTGACTCCTCCAGAACGTTGTAGAAAAATTCCAAATGGTTTCAAATCCGTTTTTGGACAACAGCTTGTCTACTTGCAGTTTCAATACCTTGAAAAATTACTGGTAAGTAATTGCAGACCTTTTCATACCCACTGAAACCTCTGAAAGAATGCAACTTAGTTCAGAATAATACCAGTTGACCAAAGTCGGCACCATTGCGGTGAGCTCGCACGCAGACTGGAGGAGCCACATGACTCATCTTCATCCAGATAATCAATGTGTATTCATGTGATACCGCATGTTTGTTTTGTAGAAATCAACCCAGATCTCAAGGCGAGCAAGGTTGGGGCCATTCTGGAATGCATTTGTCAATTCCAGTCCAAATCCAGTTCCATTTCCTGATTTGGATTGGAATTGATGAATGCATTCCAGAATGGCCCCAACCCTGAAGGCAAAGTCAGAATTCTGCAGTAGTGCATTCAGGCCACCCAACTCCTACCAAAAGGACGTCGCCAAAGGCATTGGTCGATGATATTTTAATTGCACTCCAGCTTAACTGTGCCTCATGACAAAGATCAGCCAGTGGCTCATAGCTACACGAGATTTTCACGAGTAATAATCCCAGTATCTGCCACCACTTCACAGTCAGTTCCCACAGAGCGAGCGCAGGGTTCCAACTCCCAGGGTCTATGGCGGAGTGAGTAGGGTGACTCTCTCAACAGCGCCACCTGTTGTCCATCTTCCCTCCCCCCTTTATTCTGCATAGCAGTCTGAGCACGATAAAATAACTTCAGCAGTGTTCCCCGGGGCCTAGTGGAGCTCGGTCCTGACGATCCACCAGCCAGGTCCCTGTGGATGGCAGAGCTTCGTGTTTCACACAGCTGCCGCGCCTCCCTCTCGCTTAAACCCTTTTTTCCACCGCAGGAAAAGATCTGATCCTTAATGCAGAGGTCCGGACTTGAGCAGAATCTAAAATCACGGTACTAGGACCTTGCAACGGAGACTCTGAAGCACGACTGGGAAGAGCTGCGGAAAAGGCAAGTGTCAGATAAGATTTCCGGCACTGGGCATCCAGGAGGGTCCGTACAGCAGACACAGACAGTGACCCTGGTGCACACAGCAACCTACTAGCAATTTGTTGCTTCACTGATGTTGCCGGCCAGAGAAAATTACTTTTTCCTCCAGCTGGATGCTTTGCTGGAGCTGAAGGAAGTTACTGGCAGGAACAGTGGCGTGACACTCGCCAGGAGCCAAGACTGAACGCTGGACTGCAGGCCTGCATCCCGGCTGCCCCGTTACCTGCTGCGCTAAAGTCACAAACTATAACCATTGCAGATATATACATTTTACAAAAGTACTGAACACTCTGACTGCAATGTATGGATCCAGTATTGGCTGAACCACTGACAGATCTCACCATGTGCCGCGACCTGACACAGAATACGATGAGCGGGGTCTGAGGACAGACAGAACAAAGGACATGAATCAAACGGGGTCAGCTGGAGGGAGTGGGATGGTGGTTTTGGGTCGCTTAGCATCCTTTGCTATGCAATCTGAACAGGCACCAGAGTGGGGATGTTAAACAGCTCAGGCAATGCCGAGGGGGGGGATTAGTCAGTGACACTGCGGCATTGTGGGATATCAGTCAATGTCAAATAAAATACAGAGAATGACAGTGTGAGAGAATGAGAGAGAGGGAGAGAAATGGCCTTTGGATTCCCTGCAGGATGGAAGGAGACAGCCCATCATGTCTCCCTTGGTACCAAAAAGGACCGCGTCGCTCCATATGATGCCCATCTTTCTTTGACCTTGGACTGTCACTGTGATTGTCCTTTGGCCCCATTCTGGGGAACTAACACAAAGTTCTGCTTGAGCAGGAAGAAAAAAACCGAAAGGGACACATTTTGCACGCCGTATAAACACACCCACCAGCCCAACAGCGGAGTCCAGGCCTGCCACAGCCAGACACCATTAGCTGCAGCCTGAGCCCAGTGGGCTGAAAGTGTCCTTGGTATCCGAGCGGCGGTGCTCAAAGTGCTGAGTCAACAGGTTCTGCATCTCCGTGCCACTCGTAACAGATGAATGAGGAGGAGAAGGGCTCCGCACCAGGGGGAGGGAGAAGCCCCCATAAATGTTTATGTTGCTAACCCGTTTCAGCCAATCAGCCCCAAGGATCCGGGCACACTCCCACACAGCCAATCAGCTGCAGCCCCTAGGATCTGGGCACACTCCCACACAGCCAATCAGCTGCAGCCCCAAGGATCCGGGCACACTCCTACACAGCCAATCAGCAGCACACTTCAGCCCAGATGGAATTCCCTTCTTCCCCAAAGGCACTCAGCACAATCAGTGCTTTCATATCTTTGACAGGATGTCATATAACTATCCTCCGCAGACTCAGGCAGAGCTGGGTTCCCAGGAAACAGACGGCCACACAGTTAGCAGTACAGTTCGACAGTGTCAGTCAGCACATTGGCACAAATGGCCCCAAAAAACAGGATTGTTAGCCAAAGAATCAGGAGCATCATTCATCAAACCAGTCAAGATAAATTTGACAGAGCCTACTTTTTGCCAACATGTCAGAGGAAGGGGCAGGGAAATTGGTCACTATGGGAAATGCTGAAAATAATTCCCTAAAGCACTTGTGAACAATCTGCTGGGTAGCATGAAAAAGCCCTGATGATGCTGAGATGAAAGAGGACTGGTGAGAGACAGAGAGAGCGCCATGGTAACAGAGTCTGCTGTTCAGGGGACCATCTGGCGTCGCTGTGTGATCTACTCAGCAATACCTGCCCTCGGCCAATGGGCACAGAGCTTGAGCAGTGACATCTGGGCTCCAGCCTGATTTGCCAGCTGGACTACTGCACTGCACTGGAATTCCCCCTGTTTGCACAGGTGGTTCCCCTCTGGCCCCAGGCCCGCCTGGCTAGGCCCCTCCCCACATGAAGCGACGTACTCCCCACCCTGGAAACAAACGCAGGTCGTGTGGGGGTGAGCAGCTTCATCATCTCTCTCTCAGTCACCTGTCTGACCACATGACTCTCCGGTCGGGGGGGTTTAATGCACGGTGGAGGTCACTGACTTGGGACGTTACACCAGAACATCCTCATGAAAGTCAGGACATCAGGACATTCCAGCATGGGACAGAGGCTCAGAGACAGAAGTGAGACGGATTTTAGGAGCATTTCAAAACGGCAACAAAGAAGGAACAAGAAGCAAAAATCAAAATGAGCTACCGGACTTCAGACCAGACTGGTCGAAACATCCATCTACTGCATTAAATAAATCATAAGCTCCCAGCCCCAAGACAAACAAACAAACAATATTTCAAGTAATGCCACACGATTGATGGTTATTAGCTTACCAACACAAGGAGCAATTCTTCATGCTCCTAATTAAGGTTCATATGCAAGAGCTCTCACCAGATGGGTATTACTGGAAAGTTATTGATCCATAACCATTAAACATTGTATAACTACACTGGTGGAACCCTTCTGGTGCAAACCAAGCCTGCTGAAAATCCTAACCCGAACTCTAACCCTAACCCTAATCCTAACCCTAACTCTAACCCCAACCCTAACCCTAATCCTAACCCGAACTCTAACCCTAACCCTACCTGAGAACTCTTTCTATTTGGTAACACTTTCACAAGAGGGTGTTGTGCCTCGGTGCTGGTATCACACACCTTCGGCGCTGGGGGGGTTCGAATCCCAGTTGTACTATGTATGTGAAGATTGAATGTCCTCCCGGTGTCGTGCGTTTCTTCCTGCCGTCCAAAGACATGCATTTAGGCTGATTGGTGCCTCTTAAATCCCCAGTACTGCATGATTGAGGGAGCATGTGCCTGAGAACAGACTGGCATCCTGTTTATGCTGTACCCCCCAGCCCCGTGCCCCCCCATAACCCTAACCAAGAAAAGCACTTAAAAGATGGTCTAATAATACTTGATAAAATCTGGTTTGATTTTTATCCCGTATATAAATAAAATATGAATCCTACACTATCATACAGGGCTCATATAGCCAAAAGCCAACATTGTGTGTTACAGAATTATACTTAAATAGCTCCATTAGATTTGGGGGTTAATTTATTACATTTAGAGGTGTCATAATCATAAGGTTATCCCCATTATTTTATATGAAGCCTACAGGGAAAAAAATGTCAGGCAATTAATTAGAGTGAACTGTTAAGTAAAAAGCCAACGATTAACTGGAGAAAAGGATGTTCACGGATAAATGTACCACCGCCTTCCTGAAAGAGTCTCAAAAGGTCATGCAGGCTCTCTCTCAGGGTCAGGGTTACAGAAAGCCGTCCCAGTACCAGTGTCCTTTGATGGTGGAGGGTTGTAGCGTTTGAGGAAGTTCTTGGTCACATGAGAGTGGCGTGGCACCCCATTGGGTGATCTGCAAGGCTGACACAGGCAAAGCCACACCCCGATCATAACCCAGGAAGTGACATCAGGGTTATGAATGAATGAATGTTACATTTACATAGCGCTTTTCAAGACACCCAAAGTGCTCTACAGAACCACTTCAACCACCACCACTGTGTAGCCCCCACCTGGATGATACAACGGCAGCTATTCTGTGCCAGTACACTCACCTAAGCTAAAGTGATGAAGGGGATGATTAGGAGGCCAGATCTGATAGGGCCACAGTGGGCAATTTTAGCCAGGACATCAGGGTACTACCCCTACTCCAGGGTTATTCAAATCACGGTCCTCGAGGTCCGAGCACTGCTGGTTTTCCAGCCTTCCTTTACCTGTTAGTCAGGTGTGAAGCCTCTGACCAATCAGAATTAATAATTATTAAACTAACTACCTGGGAGAACTGAAAACAAGGCCTGGATTTGGAATCGAGGTCCAGATTTGAAGAACCCTGCCCTACTCTTTCGAAAGACCTCAGACTCAGGACCTCGGTTTCACGTCTCATCTGACGGAAGGCGCCATTTTTACAGCACAGTCAGATAGATTACCTGCCCTGAACTGCAGGCAGTATGGCTGCTGTTTTAGCTATTCTCACTCAATGACGCCCCCTGCTGCCATGACAGGCCGGCGGCCCCATGTCCACGCTTCACGGCCTACGGCGGACGGCAGAGGAGCCACACCGTATATCATTAACCCAAATCTTTCAACTCACAGCATGCTGGTTGCCATAGAAACCACCCTTCACAAGTCAAATCACCCCCCTGACAGAAAGAAAGCACCTTCCCTGCTCTCATTTCACATTGCATAGGTTCCACATGACATCCCACGCTGGGAAACACGCACGGGGTTTTCACCTTCAGCTGAAACATGTCAGGAGTTCCTGACCATGAGGCCAGTTACGTATTTAAACTCCCGTTCTCATGCCGCAGTCTGGGGGGATTCTCAACATATTCAGATATTTCCATTTTTCGGGGGGGGTCTGTTCTTTGACGACCGGTTGATGAGGCCCAGCTGCAGGGAAATATCACTGCTGACAAACAAAAATGTTTCTCGGCAAATTAATTAGGCAAGTAGGCAGACCGGCCGTAACGAAGTAATGAGGAAGAGTGACATTACAGTTTTCCTTGGAATGAAGGGCTGGGCTTTCGTGACTCCAAAGAGGTTTGGCGATAAAATGGAAGATTAATATCAACGGAGCACAGGGCTGAGGACAGGGTTGGTTCCTGTGGTGAGAACCCCCCCCCCCCAGGCATGAAAGGCAAGAGCTTTGAGGCTCCATTCTATGTCAATGGGTGTGGGGGTGAGGGGAGGGGATGTTGCCCACTGCTGATATTTCACACAAGCTGGAGTCTCAAACGATGAAGAGCAGGGCGGGGGACCGGTGATTCACCCCGTACACAGTGGCCACCACCAGGCGCCAAGATGGCTGACCGGAATCGCATGATGCAGCTCAACACAGAGGTCAAACCTCCGGAGACCATAAACTACACCCCCACATCTGACAGCCCACCCCGAAGCCACATGCCCCCTCCCATCCTGCCCTTTTGATGAAGGTGAAGCAGCACTCAATATGAATGGTA
>JAODJW010000108.1:1137052-1147167 GCA_026777045.1 Hyperopisus bebe
CAGTCTGTGAAGAAGGCATTCAAGTAAGAATTGCATTGTAGGATGACTCATTTCCTGGCGCGTACAATTTATATTAGATCAGCGTTCACGGTTCGACTTCTGATATTCAGATCGAGCTCTAAGTCAAACTGGTTTGTTCGACTTAAAAGAAATTCGAGTTCTAGTGAGTTCGAGAACCGAGGTACCACTGTATAAAGGGCACAAATGCTGTGGATCCCCCGTGTCCTGACGCCCCCCCTCCTGACAGTCTGCATGATCCCTACGGCTGCCATCCGTCCCATATAAAAAGGGATCGTCCCGTACCTGGAAAACTGCTGCGTCTAGTATTATATGGAACAAGTTGTAGCCCTAATGGTGACCGCTGTGCGTCTGTATCCGACACTTGCGGTTCTCGGGTGTCACTGTGTCCATCAGTTTAATACATATCATGTACTTCACATCGCATTTAACTTAACCGTCCAGGGTGAGCTACATTGGCACCGATGAGATAATGGAGCCTATATGACTTTCAGGTTCTAGAGCTTGATGTACTTCCAGCTACAGTAACACCGAAGTATCCACTTACTCACTGTCTGCCATTATATCCACCTACTATCGGGCAGCATGGCTCCATCCGTCTGATATGACACAGGAAATATTTAGACGACGATCTCTACGATATTTCCCCAGTACATTAAGCATGTAACAAATTGGTAGAGTAAATGGATTTACTCGAACGAAAAACACAGGCCTGCGAATGAAAGGCAATCTGAACTCGACGAGTGGCGAAACGGCGCCACCTACCGCACACATGTAACGCAGCAGGGCAGAGAGTTCATGGGGAACATTGCGACTCATTCGTAGATACTTAATGAGGTACCCTATTTAAAATGAATGTAATATTCAAATACACGGAAAAGTTTTTGGGAAATGTTGACGTAAGTCTGGCGTCTGGGGCCTTCCACAATAATTTCATGCATTTTTAGCAAATTTATCAACTGTACTCAGACACTCATACTGTAATAGGATGTTTGTCTCTTTGTGTATGTTGTTCTTATTTCTCTTATTTATTACTTTAGCTTATGCTGCCATACAAAGAGCTGCTAAACTGTTTTTCACTGTTTCTGTAATAGTGACAATAAAGATCTATCTTATCGTAACTTTAAAGATGAGTTAAGGCAACGAGACACTCAAGCTCATTTTATTTTAACACACATAGCGATAATAAATAATAATAATAATAATAATAATAATAATAATAATAATAATAATAATAATTATTATTATTATTATTATTGTGCAATGATGTAACAGCAGTGTAACCGCAAGGCGAGAAGGGACGGGATAACCGTAAACACAGACCAGGCTGGCTAAACATAGCACAGCCGTAACCACAGACCGATCGGAACATGAGCCAATTGAGCGCTACGGCAGCATTTTTAGATCTGCAGAGCTAAGTCATTATGCCTGTCCCGAAAGCCGGAATCCCCCCTGGGGTTCTAACACGCAGTTCCTGGCCTCTTACGGTGACTTTAAAACCTCCCATGCTTACAACAAAAATTGTAAACAGTGAAAACGGTTTTTATTGTCGTAATTCGCAAACAAATCAGGCTGTGCTCACTTGTGTCTCAAAAAAAAAAACAGACATTGATAATTGTAAATGCTGCCAGATATGTATGTGCAGAAATAATACTACAGATTTTCAAGGACTGATGTCCACTAACGGCGTCAAACTCCCGCGAACACGCGACTCTCTGGGTAATGGACAGGATGCGATGTAACCAACCTTGTTTATTAAAAAAGTTTCAGGGCAGTTCTTAGAAATTCATTGCACTGATCTATCCAGTCACCAAGAAATCTGGTGTGTTAGTGCAATGATTGTCCAAACAAGTGAACACCTACATATTTATGCATTTTTCACATGAACACTCTCCATTATTACTAGGGTGCTGTTAGAGATTTTGGGGCCAATGAAAGGATATAATAGACAAATTCAATTGTGTTGCAACAATTTTAGGCCCACAGTCACTCAGGGGCCCTTGGAATAGCCCAAACTTCCCCTTTATGCCACCCCCTGATTGGTTGCTTTGTTCACCTCATAACCACAAGGCACTAACATGGAATGTTAGTCCATTTAAATTTGACATTTCTGAGTCTCCACTTACCCTAAATCAGTGTTTCCCAACCCAGTCTTCAGGGAACCCCGGACAGTCCACGTTTTTGCTCCCTCCCAGCTCCCAGCCATTCACCAAAAGGCATTCAGCCAACACCAAATACCTGGTACAGGTGCACTGGGAGCTGAGAGGAAGCAAAAACATGAACAGTCTGAGGTTCCCTGAGGACTGGGTTGGGAAGCACTGCCCAAAATGACAGAAGCATCCGAAAGATGCTAATACAACAACACGTGGGCGGGATTGCAAGCGATGCATCGTCGTACGTGCTTAAATTAAAAATCAATATATTTAGCACTTCCAATGAAGCTAACATTTTAATTAGTGAGCTGGCACTAAATCATTTGCCATATCCAATATTGGCATGGTGCCACTCCGCCTTGAACCTTCCTCAGAGTAAATAAGTCTGACAGAAACTGTAGCTTCCATCTGCCCACACTTACGAGTTCATTATACATCTTAAACATCACCGTTATTTCACTGAAAAGGAGCAGCGGCGACGTAGCCTAATTGACTATACATGGAAAGAGCATGCACCCCCCCCCCCCCCCGTTGTTGGCTTAAGCCAGGGGTGTCAAACTCCAGTCCTGGGGGGCCGGAGCCCTGCACAGTTTTTGGTTTACCCTCATTTAAAACACCTGATTCAACTCCTTGTGTTAATTACCACAGAGCTCATAAGCCTGCTGGGCTCTGGCCCCCCAGGACTGGAGTTTGACACCCCAGGCTTAAGCAATGAGAGCGCAGCTGTCGCATAGAATGTTGCTGTCTTCGCATGAACCACATGCTAAATGGCCGTGGCACAGAAGCCATTCCCCCATTGGCCTGATGCGTCGTGATACCTTCATACAGGCCTTCATACACGCAACAGCGACACCTTTTTCATTTCAATATGGCAGCATCGAGTCTGTGCATGTTCTTACAAAATCACTGAATTAATTATTGGAACGCTCTCTCTTACGAAAATAACATAAAACTGTAAATATATGGTGAATGTCATCATCAGCGTTTAATTGAAATTTAAGGGTAATCTGTAAGTATTAGGCCTAAAAATAAACATATTACAGGCAGCCTCCAGGTTATGAACAAGATCCGTTACCTAACTGTCTTTAAGTTGAAATTGTAGGTAAATCGTAAAAAATAATAATGCAGCCCATAATAATTATACAATAATAATAACACAAACTATATACGGTACTGTACTGCACCTCGAACCGATGAACCGCTAACGCTGCGCAATGTTTTGACAAGCGTCTCAAAGTAGTGTTCGTTATTACGAACTGTAGTATTTAACCCAATAATGTCATTTAATGTAATAGGCTTTATGTCAGTCCATCGTATGTAGGCCTATGACTTGTCCGTAAGTCGAATGTTCCCAACCCGGGGATTGCCTGTACTAACATTACATTATATATAACAAAGGGAGAGTGGCATAATATAATTCCCGATGTCTACTACAACATGCTGACCTGTTGTAGTAATAATAACCAATCTTTCATTGTCCCTCATGGAGAAATTCTTTTTCTGCCTCTGTCAACTTGCTCTTTGTAGAGCACACTGTTCACAAAGGGCAGCCACCTGTAGCAGCACCCAGGAAGCTGGGGGTTACGGGCCTTGCTCGAAGACCCATAAACATGCTGAGGCTGGGTTTGAACCAGCAACCTTGCAATTACAAGAACACAGGCTTAGCCCACTGAGCCACACACTGCCTTATATCTTTCAAGCTCAGCGGGAAGCTGCCTGGATTGGACACAAACATTTTACGGATTACCGTATTCATTTAAACCGACTTAATGTGGGAACTGAAATTTGGTCCAGGGTTAATACCAGACCAGTGGCCTTTGCTGCATGGGACAGGCATGTCCGTGACCTGACCAGAATAAGCTGTTTAGAAGATGGATGAACTGATGGATGTATGGAAAGACGTGTCACTGTGAGCTCATTGTCCAAACATGCAGACAATTGTGTCTCACGTGATAGTCGTACTCTCCTGCTGAGTTGTGATCTCGAGTGACAAAAGATAGCAAACTATTACTACTACTACGCCATCTGCTGGCACTTACATATATTTACTTAATATATGCTATTATAAAAAGTGATGAATTGAGAATGCAGAGTAAACCAGTTCCTGAACCAAGTGGGGTTAATGGCTTTGCTCAAATGCCCAAAACTGATATTCAGTGCCAACTATGGGATTTAAACCAGCAACCTTCCGATCACAGGCAAAGGGTCCTGACCCACGGAGCCACACATCACCTCACTTGATGGCGTTCCACATCTACACTAGATCAGGTTTCTGGTGGTGTCTAAGTTTCAGGTTAATATCACCTGAACTGTGAATGCCACAAACTGATTTAAATCCGTTGATGAATAATTATTTGGGCACTGGGTTGTTCAGTTTCATCCAGATGAATGAGCTCAGCATCTCATTCCTAACTCATTTCTGGAATTTCAACCTCCAAGTTTTCTGAACACAAATTAAGCAGCTTAACCACTATGCATGCACGCTGATAATCCATAAAGACAAACTCAGGAATTCAGAAAATGGATTTGTGGGCTGGACCCTTAACCAGGACATTGTGCATGTGTAAACTGTAGCGTGTTTTCTTTGACCTTGAGCACACAGAGAAAATTACCCCTGACCACCCGAAAGAGTGGCGGACTGGTTCTAAACAACCTTTCTGGACATCTGGACCAGGAGACTCTTTGACATACTGTCCATTGACCATCCCGTCTATCTGAATGAGATGCCTTCTAGTCATCTGGTAAAGTGGCATGCGTCATGTTATTTCTGCCCATGGAAAGTTTAGCCCTCACAGCCGTCCGAGAACTTGAGGAGGCATCGCAGCTATGGGATGACACCTATCTCCCTTAGAGGAAGTCAATACAGTGTAACTATTTGCAGGACTGTAGTAGCAGAATGAATCTGAAGTATTTGTCCATCTGTTGCCTGCTGTTTTAGCAACTTTTGTTTACACTTGTTTACCTTGGGTGAAAGAGACGAGACTTGTAAGAGCAGAGAAATGGTGGATGCGACTTTTGGGGGGAACAAAATGAAGTTCCGATGGTTTACTTCAATTTGCATGTGTATATGTGTAAGATAAGTGAAGCTAAAGATGTTTCCATGAAGAAAATTTAAGTTCCCTGCTTTTCCTGTTGTGGTGAATGGACGTAGTGAATTAGGTTCTCTACCTTTAAGTAAGACATCCCTTAAGAAGACTTTAATGCCTTTACTGTAAGTAGACAAATTTCGTATAGGACAAAAATAGTAGCTGTCCAAGGGTAACTTAAAGGCTTTCGAAACGCACGTAAAGGTGTAAGGGGTGATAAGTGTAACTCTTATTTGCGTGTGAAGTGGGACAGTGGAAATTTCCTGTACGCCTCGCTCCTCCTCCTACCCGGCGTGCGCTACTGACAACTAACTTAGAAAAGTCTGCCGGCGGTCCGCTGCTGAGCTCAGTGCTGCTCTCGGGGGACGCCGGCGAGGGCTTCTCCGGCGCCGGAAACCATGAAATATGTGGAGAGGATTTTCGATGAACTCGGACACTTCAAACGGTACCTACATTAACGTTACATTCGTTACTTTTTTTTTGCTTCAAGAATAGCATGCAACTGATTTTTAGCGCAGATTACCGTTAAATTATTCCTGAGTTGTCCTGGACTGAATTTACATATACGGCGAAATGTTAATCAGTTATACGTACTAGCGTTGTGACTTGACGCGAGCAACAGTAATTAAAATGTATATATTTCTGTTAGCCTACTACCGATTTAGTACTTTTCTTTTATGCAATTTTGTCTGTTTCATACTAAAACGGGCTATATCGAAATATATCTGACTTAGTTCCATCTATAAAATATAAATATATTGGGAGTTTCGTAAGTTGTGAACTTAGATGTTTTTCAACGAAAGTGATATATACGACTGATTTAGCACAAATCTAAAACTGTGGTGTTAATGATATAATGCCCACAGATCACCGTTCGCTATTATGAAAATGCTCTCCATATATAAAAACTCCGCTTTGTGCGTCCAGGTTCCAGGCGTGCCTGTACTTCGCCGCTGTCTTCCAGGCTGTTGCCTGCGGGATCCACTACCTGGCCTCGGTGTTTCTGGTGGTCACGCCGAAGTTCCTCTGCGGCTCCCCGGACAATGTCACCGGGGTGCTGTTCGAGAACCACAGCGCCGGAGCCCTGGCGGACATCTGGCGCCACTTCGCTCCAGGCTCCGGCCCCGTCGTGGTGCGGACTGCCGCCGGGGAGCAGTGGGAGCTGAGCCAGTGCAGGAGGGCGCTGAGGATCAACCCCACCGATTTCACCTATCACTTTGCCGGCAACAAGAGCATGCAGTCGTGCGCCGGGAGGTTTAGCTATGACCTGAGCGAGATCCAGCAGAGCATCGTGACGGACTGGGACCTGGTGTGCGAAAAGGAGTGGCTGGCCAAGTTCTGCCAGCCCACTTTCATGCTGGGGGTGCTGATCGGCGCGGTCGTCTTCGGGGACATCGCCGACAGGTCAGGCTAGACAGCTGGACCCTGAATCCCTGCAGAGTGGCGAGTGTATGGTTTCGACAGTTAAACGACGAAATTGTTAATTAATGCAGCCACTATATTTATCTACATTAACAACAACAATAATAACAATGATAATATAATAATAATAATAATAATAATAATGCGCTTTATTGTTTGTGTCATGCAATTGCTTAAGATATAAGATGTATTGATTATTTATTACAGGGGGAGATTATTGTAGTGAAAAATATCCATCCATCTTCTCGAAGGTCAAGGTGCTCGACTGGAGGGGGGGTGTACACCTCGTTAAATCGTTCGGGCTAAAGCGGCAGACACACATGCACCCCAGATCCTTAGCACATCCCTGGTCTGGAGCCTATCCCACATGGCAGAAAGCTTGGGGGCACCGTGGACGGGATACCAGGGCATCGCGTGCGCTACGGAAAACCGCATAGATGAGGGATTCGAACCCACAACCGTGAAGGTGTGAGGCAAAAATGCTAAGCACGTTTAGTCACTGTTAGTAAAAAGAGGATGATGGTGGTGGTGATAATTATTTATTGGCACACCGAGGCCGAACTCAGACGGATTCTTAGATGATTGTTTCTTGTGGCAGTTGTGCAACGTTTATCCTTTGAACTGTTGGTGTTTTTCAATCAGATTTGTCAGTGAACAATTTTAGCCCGGCAGCCGTGTCTGTCCGTCATGCCGTGTAACGGATTTTTATCCGTTCTCCTTCTCACGTTTCCCCGCCGGTGGTGTTATAGATTGTTGTTGTAGTGTAACATTCACTTTTGCTCAGCTCGTGTTTTACATAGATGGCTTCGTTGTTTTTTTTCGTTCATGGATTCAGTTCCTAAAGTGCTGTTCTCAATCATACTTTTTAAAAAGTTAATTACTAAAGATCTTTTTTTTTCCAGCAGTTGCGCTCCCAAAACCCCATGAGCCACTTGTCAGGCAAAATACTTGAATTTAAATAGACTAATTAAAAACTGAATGCAACTCAGGGCGGAAAGATGTTTGTTAAATGTTTATTGATCATTTTCTTCCTTAAGGATTTTCTTCTTATGGTTGCAGATACAATTTTGCGCTCTCACGGTATTGTAATTACATGTGGTGTGTTAACGTAAAGCAGACGAGTTAGCCTACCGGTCGTGCATTAACGACTCATGGGAACACCCGTGGGGTAGCGTAGTTCTTCATAACCCAGCCGCACCTGAAACTGAATATTTACTCGCGTATCCGCTGCTGACACAGATTTGATTTCCAAAGGGGCCGTTTAAAGGAGAAGCTTGTGTTTTTTCCATGGATAACTGCTTATCATTACAGCGTTAGCTCACAGCGGTGAATATCAGGTGCCCCTCTGAGAGGACAGACAGTGACCGAAATGTTTTCTTGTCTTTTTTTAACCTCCTGCCAGGCTTGGGCGCCGGCCAATCCTGATGCTGACCAGCCTGTGCCAATTCGCCTTCGGCGTCAGCGTGGCATTTACGGGCGGCTACTACACCTTCGTCGTGATTCGATTCCTGCTGGCTATGGTGAGTGCGACACCGCAGCGTCTCCTCATCCTCCTCCTTTGCGTCATTCTCCAGACACGGTGATGGCCTGTGGGTTTGTTTTCAGTCTGGCTGAAATTTACAGTAAGGACAGGGTGACGCTGTGGCACTGGCAGTGGGGGGGACTATTTGTCCAGCCGCACTGGCTCTGTCACGGTGTGATGTTAAGATTTAATCTCACTCAGCTCCTGTGCATGAATCCAATGGCTTCTCATCCTGGGAATACTTCAGTGTTACTGTTTCTGCAGATGTGAAGGGCACACCAGCGCCACCCCCAGGCAGTAGTGCAGCGTGTATTAGGAGGGCAACAGAGGTCAAGATGTAAACAGTAAACAGATCAGTGGCACTGCCCATTAGAGATTTAAGAAATTCAATGCCAAAACATCGGCAAGGTCATTCTACTGAGCTCTGGACGTTGACTTAATAATATGGCAAAAAAAGGTTGTAATTTAGGGGAAAAAATGGTTGAGTTTCAGCCAACTGGCCAAATAAATGGGTAGAGGTCTAAGAAGGGCCGGCTCAGCATGAGCTGTAGATAATCATGTCTAGCTGGCACCCAGCCTTCGGACAGCCTCACGTGGAAACCAGAGACAGCTTTGGGGTCATGTGGTGTCCGGGATGCTGGGGTATTATTGGGGCAGTAGGAGAGGACACACGGGGAGGCAGTCACACTAAAGGGGCTTTTTACACATGTGTCCAAAGTCCCAACGGGGGAAAATGCAAGCCGTGTATCAGAGAGGGTGGGGGCCAATGGGGATTGACGCATGCCTCTGTGAGTAAGATATCTCTGCTGTGCAGAAAGCAGAAGCTGGCTAAATGCCCATAGAGACCTGCGTGGGGGGTGTACTTGGGACTGAAGCATGTATTCCACTGGCAGGTCTCAAGCGGTTACCTGGTGGTGGTGTTTGTCTACGTGACGGAGTTCACAGGGATCAAGGTGCGCACTTGGACCTCCATGCACGTGCACGCCGCCTTTGCCGTGGGCGTCATGGTGGTGGCGCTGGTGGGTCACCTCATCAGGGTGTGGTGGCTGTACCAGGTCGTCCTGTCCTTGAGCACCATCCCCTTCATCCTGGTCTGCTGGAAGCTCCCTGAGACTCCCTTCTACCTGCTGGCCAAGGGCCGCCTTAAGGAGGCCCAGGAACTGCTGGACCAGATGGCTCACTACAACGGCGCCTCTACCCCCGTCATGGTGGCGGACTTGGTGGAGCCCGACGCGGCCATCCTTCTGGACAGGGAGGGCAAGGCCTCAAATGGGAAGACGGAGAGGAAGCTCAGCATTCTGGACCTGTTCTGTAGCTGGAGAATGGCGGGCAGGACCCTCACGGTCTGGGCCGTGTGGTTCATCGGTAGCCTGGGCTACTACGTCTTCTCCCTGAACTCCGTCAACCTGGGGGGAAACCAGTATGTCAACCTCTTCCTGGCAGGTGAGACGTATTCCTCTCTGTGTCTGAGGGACCTTTCAGCTCCAGAACATTATAGCCAATACTTCACCAGGTCTCGTTTCTAATAACCTTCCTAAGAAGATGACATGCACTTTGTATTCTATTTTTCAAAAAATACTAACAAGATATTGGAAAAAGTAAATAACTACTTGTTAAAGTTTTGGGTTGAGGAACTAATGTACCCAGGCATATTTTAAAAGCTCATCGGGACAGAACTGTCTGGTGGTATTTCTGTGCTGCTCAGATAATCAGACCCATGGAACCTCCTCTTTCCCAAAGGCGTAAGCTAAACAAATCATATGCAACTCCCTACTCATGATGGTTTGCTGCTGTTTGCTGTTCAGAGACCCAGGCACGGTCTTTCTGATGTTCCACTGGTTTCTTGGGCTTAATCAGTTGTGTTCAGTAGGAGGAGATGAGTCCCCCCCCCCCCCCCCCCCCCCCCCCCCCCCC
>JAODJW010000108.1:1147267-1160979 GCA_026777045.1 Hyperopisus bebe
GTCCCCCCCCCCCCCCCCCGCTGGCCGCTGATGGTGCAAATAGTGATTCATGGGGCGGCTCTAATGAGATAATGATTTAGGTTTAGCGAAGCAGCCCACAGGCCTTTGCATCTCCGCAGGAGCGCCTGGTACTAGATACTTTTGGCATTTCTGGTGACAGACCATCCTAATCAATGGGCATCATCTTGGCAAGGGAAATACAGGCAGCAAAATGAGCTGGCAGCACTGGGAGCACCGGTGCAGTGTAGCGCTCAGCGGAGCTTCACCACCACAATTTTAGAACTATTTAATTACGCTCAGGAACGAGAACTATTTCTCGGAGCTGAAATTTTGGCAACATTAAACTCTATAATAATATACATTCTGGGATAAAACCGAGCATCAAAGAACATGAATTAAACTGTTGCAGTTCCAGCGTGTCAGATCTGGAGTAGCCATTATTTTCCAGCTGCCAGAGCTGTTGGGTTTCTTGGCGGTTGGGTTGCCAGATCCGGTCAGGGCAACGTGGCATCCTCCCAGGGGGGTGACTTTGTATTGTCGATTGATTCCAGGTGCTGTTGAGCTCCCGTCCTACTTGGTAGGCTGCTATGCCATGGACAAGGTTGGCAGAAAGAGGACGTGTGCCCCATCCCTGCTGTTGAGTGGTGCAGCATGCATGCTCATCATTGCGGTGCCCAAGGTATACCCGCCTTTCTCGAAGTTTGGGAGGAATCCTCCTTGGTACTTGCATCACCTTCTGTCAACTTGGATGTCGGCAATATCCATCTCCTTGTAGCCACTGTGCAGTAGCTGCTGGCCAGGAGCCGCCTGTTGTGTGGTTCAACAGCCATGATTGGGCATTCCCAGTGATGTCATTAAAGTACCCTCTCAGTTCACAAGTTGGAAGGGGTGAGGGTAGTGTTGCTTCCTCTGGTCAAAGTTTAGGGCATATCTTGTAGAACTGTGGTACAATTGATGGGGACAAGAATCACATGTCGACTGGTAGGCGTGACATCACTGGTGATAGTGAAGATGGAGGCTACATCTATAATGTTATGATAAAGCAAATGTTTGTCTCCATTTCTGCCTTTCGTTCAAAAGCCCCCAAAAACGGCTTCAGAGCTGTATACTTCTGAACTGTTTTAACGTTGCAGTGCGCATGAATGAAAATGGAGACTTTTGAAAACACAGACTCTAAGAGCCCCCCTGATTGGTCCCTACTCATTACATGGCCCTTCTCTGATTTGATCTCTTTGATCCTTGATTTGATTGGTCACCTGGCCACCCTACACGGACGTCATGAATGAATGACACAGTCTTATGCAACACTTGCTTTTCTTGATTTCATCGATACGTGCCTACTCGCTGTAAGCAAATAGCTCAAATTTGTTTTTATTCACTTCAGCGCATATGGAAATACTTTCGTAAACAACATGAAGATGACTGTGTGGATGGGGATTGTTTGAAAAGTCCATCGTTATGGATGTACACAGTATGGATGTAGTCTGAGACAGAACTGAAGATCGCTCTTATCTCACTGGGTGGGGGAATATAATGATGAAAGTACCCAAGTGCTGTAACACAGCCTTTAATGTAAATAGGAGAAAATAGCCCAGAATGAGGGAAATATGACCTTTTGCAGGCTAATGGTTTCTCAGCTTTGGGCCTAAATGATGATTATAGCTCAGCTTAACTAACGTTACATTTATATTTACATTTTCTAATAGACAGTGATGTACAAGTGAGGCAGATAGTACATTACAGCTACTGTATCAAGGAGCCAGCCAGGCTAAGTGTCACTAAGCTGAGCTTCCAGTGAATTCTCAGCTGACCAGCCGGCTGAATTGTCTCCAAGGGATGATTGATTCACTTGACAGGAGCTGACGGTAGACCAGCCCTCCAGGGTTTGTACATGACAGACACGAAGGGGGGGGGGGGGCTCACATACTGCGAGCTCCAGATCTGTGTACAGAGTAGCTGTTACGGCTTGTGTCTCCTTCAGCTTCACAGGCCCAGACTGACCCACAAAGAACTCGCTTCCTTACAGACGTGTTTCTCAACCTAGTCTTTGGGAACCCACAGACGGTTCACGTTTTTGCTCCCTTCCGGCTACCTACTGGGAAGCATCTGGGGGCTCCCAGTTACCGGTTTGAGAAACAGCGGTTTACAGAGAAGGAAAGTCACACTGTGCGATTTCTGTTATCGGGTGACGTGGAGTAAACAGGTCATGGTTCAGTGGAGCAAATGCGGAGGGGATGGAATCTTTGTCCGTGGCATTGATCTGTCGAGTCTCCATATGTTATCTCTTTCTCCTCTCCAAGGACTTTGAAGTACTCACTATTATCCTAAGCATGATGGGAAAGTTTGCCATCGCGATTGCCTTTGGGCTGATATATCTCTACACCTGTGAGCTCTACCCAACGATCATAAGGTTTGTCAGTCCAGAGGGTCACTTATATGCGTCTTCCATTTACCTGATGCTGTCATCCAAAGCATCTTACAGTACAGTGAAGGCTTACAGTTTATGTGTGCTTCCTGGGATTTGAACCCACAACCACTGCATTGTTAGCACAGTGCTCCCCTTGTTGAGTTACAGGAGCATTTTTCAGCTGTTTGTATCATTGAATGTAACCTGGGCTTACTGATCTGGGTGAAAACCTGGGGACATCCTCCCCCAGTCCCAAAAGGGTACTGGTGATGTGTGTGACTCCCCTGTAACAATGCATTATGTATTAACTCCACATTATGTAATAACTCAACAAAATGTAACAGATTTTCATTAGATAAATTTAGGTAAATCTAAGTAAATTTTCAGGGGTGCTTTTCTCGAAAGTTTTGTGATACCAAGTCGTTATCTCATACTTAAGATCATTTGTTGAAAACCCTTTGTAACTAGTAGTTCGTCACTTCATTCATAAATTACAGAGTGATCAGACCCAGTCGTTATCTTCTATGTCATTGTTTATTTGAACTTTTGCCTGCAACTCTGTCACAGAAACACAGAAGTCACCCGAAATGGATCACAAAAATACTCTGATACTCTTTTCTGGATGATATAAGGGTGATGATGCTACACCCCCTGTATCCCTTGAAGGTCCCTGGCCGTGGGCAGCGGGAGCATGATGTGTCGTGTCGGGAGCGTTGTGGCCCCCTTCTGCGTCTACCTGTCTGACGTCTGGGTCCACCTGCCACAGGTAGGGCTGCTCTGGGTCACATGGTCCTGAGGAACTGCAGAGGGAGGGCTGCTCTGGGTCACATGGTCCTGAGGAACTGCACAGGGAGGGCTGCTCTGGGTCACATGGTCCTGAGGAACTGCTCTGGGAGGGCCCCTGTTTGAGGCCCCATTCGTAAAATTGAAATAACTGACAGTTATGCTGGAAGCTGACTATAGGCAACCAGTACCATGTCACACCCCCCCTTTCTGTCATGTGCCGTTCAAGTGGGGAACTTGAGAGAGGATTTGAGATTTTTTTTCTTGAAATATCTATCCATTCTAACTAGCATTTCTTAAGGTCTTCCCTGTGGGATACAAAGGACAGCTGAAGTTAATAGGAAACTTCTCCATGATCCTGAGCACAGTTGGAAGATGGATAGTTGATTGGATGGAATACAGGGCTAGACTGGGCCCCGTGGACTTTGGGGTCCTGATAGGGGGGGTGGGGGTCCACCACAGTAAAATGCCTGGCATGCCAGATGGCCATCACAGGCCTGATGGAGCAGGACCCCCCCCATGACGCATGTTGACTTCCTGCTGTGTGGGGCGGGCGTAGCAATGAGTGCGGTGTCGCTGGGTTCCTCACGCCCCCCAGCAGCGTTTGCTAGAAGTTGTCCTCTCACCCCAGCTCATAGTTGGCATCCTGGCTTTCGCCATCGGCATGCTGACGCTGCTGCTGCCCGAAACCCTTGGCAGGCCCCTGACGTCCACCCTGGAGGAAGCAGAGGCCTTGGCCTCCACGCCCAGAAAGAAGTCGCCACAGCAGCAGGCGCAGGAAATGCGCCAGAGCGCCCCGCTGGATGCCAAGGCCGACGGACTTGTGAGTGTGTGATAGGAGGCATCAGGTGATAAGAAACAGTGGTGCAACTCGAGTGGCTGCGGAACAGGTGCCCCCGACCTCTCAGGGCAGCGAAAACACCCAACAGCCTCACTTGGGGGGGCGCCAATGAACCCTCACTACGTTCCCCTTGTGTGGACACTAGCACAAATCAAACCGCTCGTTTATGAAGACTCCTCCCTGTCACGTATCTGTTCAACATACGAAAATTCAGTTTCCGGGGGTTTTTATTGAATAGTAGTGCAGTTCTTCACATAGGCAAGACCAAAAGGAACATGGCTGGTCAGAGGATTCCCTGTTAATGTCAACATTTTTGGGCCACGTTTGGGTTTCCTTCTCCCTTTGACATCATCAAAGACAGGAAGATCCAGGATAGCATTTTTGCTTTGATGTAAGGGTTGCTGAATCGGGGATATTAAGACGTTCGAGCATGCAAATAAGTGTAGGAGACTGAGAGAGTGTGTGTGTGTGTGTGTGTGTGTGTGTGTGTTTGTGTTGCTTACTCTATGTGTGTTGTGAGAGTGTGCATCAGACCCCTAGCTCTCTCACACCGGAGCATAACAATCTGAATAGACTTGGTACTTAAGTGGACTGGAAGCAGGGTAATATACAGGGGCGGGGCCAAAGGGACATCAGCCTCAGCTGAAAGCTGATTGGCTCCCAGAGTGCCTCCTCCACTGTCACTCACCAATTCAAAACATATCATTGGGTAATGATAAGGTTGGCCTCACACCTTACAGAAATCCTAGAATTGCTCTAGAAGTATCCAGTGCGCAGGTGGTGAACAGAACAGATGCTGACAGAAGGTAACAAATATGGGGACTGGCTGGGTGTCTCGGGAGGCTGGTTTGAAAAACGCCGCTCCAGGTCTGAACCCCACCACAGCCCCTGTCTTTGCAGCGGTGCCAAGTCACAGTTAATAGGTTACATCCAGGTTTCATTCACTAGCTCTGTGTAAATATTAGCCGCATTTAGCCGCGTTTCTGTTCTATTCTCTCTATAAATCTGTATTCTCTATGCTCGTTTCTCAGGGTTTCAGTTTAAATACTCGATTTGCTGGTATCATAAGTTTACCAATACAGTAGATGCCAATGAGCTTTTTAAGGTGTCATATTTTATAGCATTTAGTTCTTAAACATGCTTTGGGGGCTTTTTTGTGCCAAAAAGCACCCCCCTCCCGCCACACCAGTGTGAGGGTGTTTTTTTGTTACACGCCTGAAATCAATGTGCATTGCAACACATCACAAAACAGAATCCAGGACGTGAATGTTTTAAGATCTCCCTTCAATTTTTTAGGACATTGATGTTTTGGACCAAAGATGTTTCTGGAGCCAAGGGTAACTTGAGCTGAACCTCTAGTTCACAAACATACCCATAGTTAACTCTTATTTTACAACAGATGTACTTTTGCAATTGTCAGGTTTCTCACTTTAACTGTATATTTATCGCTTTGATTTCTTTGAATAATGTAATGATTTCTTTTAGTAAGAGTTCAAATTAAAACATGTCTATCTATTTCAGTCATTTTCTGGTGTTATATGAAACTATCTGTGCCAAAAAAAAATATGCAAGCTCATACTTTTAGAATATCAGAGAAGAATTAATGCTGACAGGTCCTGGGCTGGTGGTAGTTTAATAATACAGTCATATTTGTAATTTCCAAAGCTTTGTCTTTTCCTGTGGGATCCCTGTGCTTAATGGCCAACAGTGAGAATATCTGCATTTTCCAGTTGATTTAACAAAGAGCTGAACATTTCATGTACCATACTCAGACATTAAGTTAACATAAATGTTTGGGGCCAACACGACATCTAATCAGATCAAGTATTCATTGGAAAAAGATGGACATGAAAAGTTATGCCTTAATTGACAATTTAATGGAAAACTGCTTAAATGAACTACTTTTGTTTTTGCTGTAGAAGGTCTTAGAATGGAGGACACTGGGCAGTGGACGTTGTGAAAGGATCTGGCAGAAAGAGAAGAGATTGTGCCAAAGTCAATGCAGGCTCCAGGCTCGCTTGTGTAATTTCAGATTCATTTTGCTTTATCCTGGCTGCGCTAGTACTACGTGTTACAGGAGAACTTTCTAAACAGTGCACAGGCTGTCAAGCAGCGAACGGCATATTTTTTTCAAGGAATTTCAGGATGAGACAGGATCCATAGCAAAGTCCACTCTGTACCAGGTTTTAACCAGCTTCCCTCCAGCTTCAACTTGAGCAGATCAACATGGATCCCTGAGCACGGATCTCTGTCCTCAGAATTATTCATGAACACAATCACATATGTAAATCTATATATACACACACTGATTTCTCTAAACATATATATACCTAACTTTGTTCTATATGAATGTTTCCCTCCATTTACATGATTGAGCTCTCAAACATTAAGAGTGGGACAAATTCAGCACTGGGCAAAAGTGTTAGACAGTCAAGGGAAATGTTTAAAGCTATTTGTCTGGGTAGTAAGCGTGTATATGCTTAGACCTAAAACAATTTAACATTAGAATATATAGTAATTAACAAAAAAACTAACAGGAATTTCTTCTGTTCTTCAGAAAGTTACTGATATTTTCTGGATGGCTGGATGTACATCACCTCAGTTCCCAAAGCTCTCCTCACGGGCATCCCAGCATTTGATCCATTTCACAACCAGCTTACATACATACTTACTTACATATTTAATCAGTGTAAAACAGTCAATGAGGTATCGATTTGCCATATTAGAAATGCTTGCGGTCGAGTCAAAAAATATTGGATGTGTTTTTGATTGGTTGCTTCAAATACCAGGGTTTTGAAATGGCCACACGAGCAGAGCATCACATCAACATGCAGACCATTCAAGCATTTTGTTTGACTTCCTAAGGCTTTTGCACAGTGCTGTGTACGATGGCATCAGCGAGGACAGAGCCTGTCTGGGGTAAGGGGCCGGAAGGTGCATGAATGGTTTTTTGGAACAGGACTTTGTGAAGCTGTTTGGCATCCTTGGTAACGGGTGGAATCACAAAGTCCAAGTGCCAACACAGATCAGCCACAAACTGGAAAACTGACGAAACGGCCGGAGACGTCTTGCCTGCCAGACATTGGTCCTACATATAAAGCAGGATTAGCTAAGATATAATTGACCAACCACAGAATCAGCACATGAACATTAGAAATTTACAGACTAGAAGGGGCCATTCTGTCCATCAAGCTTGTTTGGGGAGAACTAAACTAATAGCTCAGAGTTAAAATCTTATCTCACAGCCCAGACCTTGAACCTGTTTGTTCATGGATCTCTTCAGTTCTAAACAGAGATCAAAGACATTTGTGGCAACATTCTGCCTGAACAAATTCCTGCCAGAAAGTGCTGTAAGACAAAAGATTGGCTACAGGGGCACGAACGAAAATGGAGGTTACTATGTATATATGTAGAACACACAGACGCTTGAAGATAGCCGGCCTCTCCCGCCATAGATGTCCCTATCCTCTGTATGGGATCTCCTTGCGAACATCAGTGCCCATCAGGGGGAATAAATAGGATCCTTTCTTGTGATGTTATACCCGTTCACCAGGAATGGAGGTGGCACTGCTGGAGCAGACTCAGACCTGACCTCTACGCTTTCACTCCCACCTTCAAACGGCAACAATGGAACAACATGCCACACCTGCCGTTTCTCCCTTGGAAGCCCATCAAAGACCGGCTTCCTTGGGGTGTGTAGATTACGGGAACGTGGCCTACTGAGGCACAGATACGTTAAGCGGCTGGGGCAAAGGCCTTCACCCATTTCGTACCTCAGCTGACAGTTTCTCACGGCGGTAGCGGCAGCAGAAGGTCCTGGGACTGGGAGACCAGCCTCCTTGGTGAGAAGGTCTCCAGGTGGCTCCCTATCGCTGCACCACATCAGGTCTCTCCAAGCTGCCACCAACAGGGAACGTCACTCAGGCGCACAGGCATTTTCTATGGGGTGTTTTTGTCAGCCCCCCCCCCCCAGGCCAGATTAACTGACACAATATCCTGGGTAAACATGGTAACAGGTGAAGTTCACGGCAATAAGCAGGGTGACCTATGACCGCATTCAACTACGGAGCCAGAAGCTGGTGTAAAGGTGTCTGGATGGATTCCAGCAGAGGCCACATATACAGACAGGGTCAACCTGAAGCAACCTGAGGGTCAGAATGAGGGCAGCTGCCAAAGTAACAGAAAGAACAAAGCAATGTGGACGCTGGAGATGAAGATGAATCTTTGGAAAGAGGAGAAGGGTCACAGCAGGAAAGGCATGGCAGTTTTGGTTTGGGGGGGGGGTTGACAGACAGCCGCCCCCGCCTCTCCAGGTTATTGATAGCCCAGGGCGCTGGGCCAGATGGGGGGATAAACCGTGATGGTAAAGGGAAACTCTCCTGCCTCAACCGTCGGCCCACAAGCTGCCTAGGAAACGTTTCAGTTGCCCAGCTACTGAAAAGTTCAAGGGCCGACGTATGAGAGCCTCGCTGCACGTTTTGAAAGGTTTTTGCAAGGTTTGAAATATGAATCACCGCGTTGTAGATGCTCAGCGATGCACAGGCTGCACTCTAGCACCTGCTGCCCAGACGAACCTACAAACAGCCATTTCTGAACATGAAAAGCACAGATCTCCCCATTCCCTATTCAGACAGGCAGTGGTGTGGACGACCTGGGTCCTGTTTCTGAGACAGGGGTCGTCGGGTCTCCCAGTTAAAATGTGTCAGTCCTGTCAATGATAATTCCTTCGATGTCAAATATTGTTCTCAAGGTGGAAGAATTTATAAGACTAGGCAGCTCTATGACACGATCAACTGGCCAAAACTGGATTTGTAGGATTCTGGCTGCTGCTGGTAGAGATTAACAGTGGGTGTTATAGGAGGACAATGACTTACAACCCAAGAGTTTTTCGTGCCAGCAATACAGGTTACTAAAGGTCAGCTGTAAAAAAAAAAAAATAATAAAATAAAAGATTACTTGCTTTGGATTTTAAAAAGCCAATCGAGTCACGAGGCTCTGTACCAGCTGACCACCCTTGATCCATCCAAAATGTAACAATCCCGAAGAGTGCGTCATCCATTGTACGGACGTATGCATACAAATTGCATGCATATGATGATACCACTGTCCAACACATAGCAGCAGCTAATTACCTTAAAGCAGGAGTCACCAACATGGTGCCCGCGGGCACCAGGATGCCCACAAGGGTCACATGAGTCGCCCGCGGATCTGTTCTAAAAATAGCACAACTCGCCAGTGAGCAGCATCTCAAATTTAATTTCATCCTGTTGCTATTCTTCTTTAATCATATTTGCATTTATATAGATTTGAAAATGACATTTTTTTTAAAAAGAAAAAAAGCATTTAAAACATGTTTATTATACATAAGATTTAGATAAATTTAGGAGGGCGTTTTAAACTGGTAGCCCTTTGTATGGCTCAGTACCTGTGAAGTAGCTCTCAGTTTCAAAAAGGTTGGTGACCCCTGCCTTAAAGCGATACACTGCATAAGGATCAAATCAAATAGTTTCACAACAAAAATAATTCAAATACTCTTTTTCTCCATAGAAGAGAAAACAAGTTGACAAGAAAATGAATGAGAAGCAAGTTCCTTAGAAAAGGAATAATTAAAAAGCTGTTAGGAAACTTTTATTTTGAAAGCATTCCAAGACAGTGGGGGTTTCCATTAAATGACAACTAATTCTGCAGTTGCCCCACAGAATCAGGACTTTAAGCAGTGAAGTTTAATTTGAAGACTAAAATCCCATAGACTCTAGGTACTGGCAAGTGCGGTTAGATCTAAAAATTCCAAAGTGGACTCCCTTTCTTTTCTTAGAAAACAAGCATTTTTTTCCTGAGAATTATATCTGGAATGCAAAAATAAATTAAAATGTAGCTCTAACAGTTCATTTCTTAAATACAAGTAGGTTGTATGTTAAACTTCGGTAGAGAGGGGCAGGATTATTTGTGGCAGGATGACATGTGTCACGTGACCATGTCCGGTCACATGGCAGGCTATACTGACCAATCAGAGTGCACCACTGTTTATGCTTTGCTTCAGATGTCGGGTTGGGGTACATGCTGACCCCAGTGAGCAAGGCCAAGTGGATCGGTTAACTGAGGAGTAGATTCACCTGCAGATTCACCTAACATGGCAAAAAAAAGGCTGCTCCCCACGATTTAATGACCCGTTTAAAGCAAATCTCAAATTAAGAGAGAGAAAACTTTCAAATAGAATGACACCCCCCACATTCTTTTTATGCACCCTAAAACTTAGAGTGGTCTCCTCACCATACACTTTTGCAGCTAACGTCGTGTTTGGATTCACTGCATCTCCCCTCAGTGTATTCAGGGCAAAATCAGAGCAGACTTAGATCCTTACTCCACTCCTAGAAGATGTGAAGTTAATGACTGGGTCCATTTGCCATTCCGGCTAGAATCAGCTCAGTCATCTCGACCTGCAGCTCAGATCTTTACTGCCGCAATGCCACTGAGTCAGCACTTCCATCAGCAGACGCCCAAGGGTGTAGCCCTAGCAGATAGCTTTATATTATGTGGTAATTGCTGGTGTGGCAATGACCAGAAAAGCCACAGAATGGGACACAGAACAAAGGCGGTTTGCTGGTGAACCAGCTGATGGAAGCTTGATCTCATGGGGAAAAAGGTTGGTCTGTGAATGGGGGGGGGGGGTATCCAGCTGTAGAGGACAGAACCCCCAACAGCTTTCCTGGGGTCTGGTGTTGATGTCAGGTGGACTTCGAGCACCACAGCTGAATCCCTTTAGAAGTGGCTGCTTTTGACGGCGCCGCTTTTCCGGAATCGGACCGACGATGGACTGCCACGCCACAAACGCTCGCAGCGGCTTAGGAATAACGAGGACCTCACGTCACTTGGAAACGAACCTCACCGTTCCACGAGGAAGGGCCGCTCATTTCTGCATTGTTCCAATGGGATCTCGGTTCCGCATGTTTGACCTGGCTGGACGCCGTAACCCCTCCTCCACGGCAACGCTCAGGGATGCACCAACCACAAGCTGGCATCCTCCAGCTCCTCCTCCTGCTCTGGCTCCTCCTCCTGCTCTGGCTCCTCCTCCTGCTCTGGCTCCTCCTCCTGATCCACTTCCATGGGCTCTGGGGTCTTGAAGCTGTGCAGGATTGTGGGCGACACGGCCGACCGGAGGCCGATTCTCTTCTTCAGCAGGTGAAACTGCTCTCGGATGAAGTTGTAGAAGTCGTACTCGTACTTCATGCGCTGGTACAGCACCTGCAGGGCCTCCAGGGTCGGGGCCTGCTTCCGCACCGTACCCGTCAAATTGCCGATCTTCCTGTAATCTGGGCCAGGAAGAAAATTCCACACAAACACACCCGTGACTACAAACATGTCACCGGCACACGTGCAGTTAGTTCCTGCAAGATCTTCCTGCCTGCCCTTGCTGATCTAACACTATGGTTGCAAAACATCCCATCGTTTAGATGAACCCTGGAATAAGACCCACATCCCAGACTGAGTATCATAATGTCCTCTAAAGGGCAAAAAAACAGAGTTGCTAGGCGACGACTGAACAGCAACAAGCACAACATAGACTTGACACACATGTGCCATGACTTCAGAATCTCGATGCAGGGAAACGGCATTGTTCCAAAAAAAAAAAAGTTGCCATAACGACTCAATCCATGTGGCTTTAATAAAACTGTGTTGTACAGGCAGCAGAGAGGGAGAGTGCTCACAGCCTGACCTACTTCTTAGCCGCCCAGGGTCACCCTATCTGCCTCAGCCATTATGTAAGGCCAGGGGGGTCCAGGAAAGTCTCATCTCATAATACACATGAACTGACAAAATGCCAAACCTACAATTCTTACTCAGTGACAACAGCGCCAATTGCTGGCCTGGAGTGGGAGCACTACCCATAGTCAATAAAGACAAGATTTACAGTGTGCTGACAATCGCAGCTAAGTTTGTCCATTGGGAAGTGTATTGAACCAGACAGCAACTGTCATTATGTAATATACATCTGATGGTAGCAGGTGATTAAACCAAAATATAGTATTTATAGCTTTTATGAATAGATTTTGGTGCCAGAATGTTGCAGGTCCAGTGCTAGAGGAAGGAAATGCTTTTATATAGCTATGGTGAGAGTATGGGCTACATTTTCTTTGGTAGATGCTCAGCACAACAGTAAAATAAATAGGGATAGGCAACAAGAGGCGGGACTAAGCCAGTAGGAGGCGGGGCCATGACCACAGCCAATAACAGCAGAGTTACCTGGGTTTTTATAGATGCTCAGAACCCCGGTGAAGTAGTGAGGCAGGAGTCGCTCCAGCAGCAGCAATGTGTCCTCCAGCTCCTCCAACACCCCCACCAGCAAGAAGTTCTCCAGCACGTTCTGTTTGGCCCGCTCCAGAGCCCAGAGTCCGGGCTCCCTGTTCCCAGATTACACAAAAGTTCTATAGAAAGTTCTACAAGTTACACATGACCTGGCAAAGAAGGGCATGAGCACTGCACAGCTGGAGAAGCAGTGAACAAGCGCTCAGGACCGTGTCAGTTCTAAGCCCACTATGGTCACTGGGAGGGGCAGACTCACCTGCACTGGGGGTGCTGGCCGCAGAAGTATGGGATGATGTAGAACAGCCGGGGGTTTGAGCACTCAGGGTAGCTCTCCAGGATGCAGACGTTAATGTCCTGGAGGGAGGGGGGGGGTGAGACCATCAGCCCAAAACACACACTGGACAGTGCTTAAAGAGAATGTGTGAGTAACAAACTGAAAGAAATGCAGATGATTATTGGGGGGGGGGGGGCGTCTCTCAGGCTCTGGCAGACAGGGGTAGAGAAGCACCGACACACCTGGAAGCAGCAGAACCGGTTCTGTTGGACCGTTTAGAGAATCATCCACTCGCCAATTTTGCGTTTATTATTTACACTACTAAAACCCAGCTGGTAATGTGAAGGGATCCTTCAGGATTAATACAGTTGGAATATGCAGTACATACACAAAAGTAACCAAACTAAAGACCTTGTGTTCCAAAGTGACAAGTTTTAAAACTGAAATAACGCACGATCCTGAAGTCAGTTGCCCAGATAAAAACGACGTCACCAAGGATGCTGGACTGAGTTTATTTAAACAAATCTGACATGTATGTAATTGCAGGCTCCCATCACTAGGGGGCAGACCTTCACCATAGTTTTCCCAGATGAGCCCACAAAGCCTGAGTCTGGGTAAGTTTCTGAAAGTGAGCTTTTCAGCTTGAAACCACATCCTGGCAGATTAAATAAAAGCAGCAGACTCTAATGTGTAGAATTCGTCAGGTCAGACACCATTCCTCCTTAAGAGTATCCGTGTACCCCGTCAAAAACCCAGTAGAGGTCAAGCTGATGGGGTGAGAATCCTACCAAGCGTGCAGTGTGACATCTCGCCCGTTCTCACTGCATGATTGCATAATGCGAGCAGTCCGTGATGGAACTGAACCTTGATTGCACTGTGAAAGAATTTCCTTCTGCGTTGGGGAAACGCTGCTTTCAAGAGACTGTGACCGAGCAACGACTCATCCAGCAAACCACTGCATGTGAACCGCAGTGGCTAGAATCAGAATATTTTCGCTTTCTGATCACTGCAGGTGCACGTAGTTTATTTTTCTTTTTTCTTTCTTTTCTATTCTGTCTTTCTTTTGTCTTATGTATCTCATTTTATATGTATATCAATGTGTT
>JAODJW010000108.1:1165463-1180418 GCA_026777045.1 Hyperopisus bebe
CCCGCCCCCCCCAAAAAGAAGGTCACCGCCAGCCTCCCCAGACGTCCGCCTGGGCGCCAACCACCATCTCACTCTCCCAAAGGCAAACACTCTCCTCCAGCCTTTATTAACTAAATATGAGGACTTTGACTGGTCGGGGGGCACCGATTCAATATTCCCCCCCCGCCAAATATTTAAACCAAATAAAGAAATAAATAAACAGACAAATAAATAGACCTTTCCGGTTAGCCTGCAGAGCCACGGCGAGTCCCGTGTGCAATTCGAGGAGGACGTTGCCGAAAGCCATTTGAGGCTTTATTTGAGGGTCTGTCAATCAGGGCACGGAATCAAGGTCGCGAGAGCCCCCACCCAAGACCCGGCCGATGCAGATACCCCCCAGGACAAAACGGACAAAGTGAATGCCCCCCCCCCAGAACGAACGCATCTCATCCCTCTCTCTCCAAGCCCGCTATCAAAACATCTTAATACTCCCTTAATAGCTGCTTTTATCCCACATGTGTCCGAAAAGAATGCATTAAGCAGCACGGCCGTAAATAAAGGAGCCACAGGACTCGTCCTTGTGGACGCCTCGTGCCTGATTAAGCTTTAAATTGTCACGTCAGGTCCGTCCTTCGCAGGCATGGAATCAAACCAGCTTTTAGCCGTTTTTTAAAATCTTACTTGTTTTCCTTTTGAAGAGAGGGATGGGGCTGAATTTCTTCATCCTCTTTCGGCTCGGGCGCAGAGCAGAGGGCCGCGGTATTAAGCAAGCCTTTTCATCCATTTTAGATGAGATGCAGATGACTCAATTATTCCTGGTTGTCCTTGCAGCTTGGCAGAAAATATGAAAGGCTTCTCCAAAGACAAGGCCTGTTGTCAATGGTGGTTAAAAAAAAAAAAAAAAACACAAATAAATAAATAAAAATTTTGTATGACCCTTTATGGGGGCAGAAAAGTGGTAATTATGGGAATACAAGATGGAGGGTGATGTGGGGGTATGGGCTAAAAATGTCGTTTGTGTGTGCGTGTCTCCTGCCTGTGTTGACCCCCCCCCCCCCTCGGGGTCCAGTGTGTCAGAAGAAGTAGAAGTGGGTCAGAACAACATGGCGGCAAGCAGGCCGGCTTCTGAGGAGGAGGCTTGGCCCGTAGCGTCTCGCAGGACGTGGTCGCGGCCTCCATAGCCTGGCCACATTCGTCGCCCGCCCCCGCACCGGCGGTAAACACACTCAAATATTCATACCGCTCACACTGACCTCTTTCCTGATTGGAGCATGGAAAGCTAATCAGGTCCATCCATACCAATGACAGCAGGAATCGAAACGTCCAACGTCACACGTATGTCTGGGGCTAAATGTCACGAGCTGCATCATGACCGCTGCTTTTTGGGGACACAAAAACAATACGTGTCCTTGGGGGAGGGGGGGCTTGTTTTTTTGTCATTCTGCTTGCAGGACAGAGATACCATGATAAGAACGGCCTGTCAATGATCACGGGTTCGAGATGTCGAACCCCACTTTTTAGCTCCCTGGATGGGAAGCGCAATCCACAGGACGACTTCATCAAAGTGTCTCTTTTAGAGGACAGACCTTGCGGTGAGTGGGGAGAAGCTACAGAGAAAGTTCTAGAAAGGACTGCAGCTTTGCTGGGCCACGTGCCACAGCAGCGGATCTTAGCACCAAGGCCTTTAAAAATGAAAGGGAGGGGGGGCACCCCCACTCCGCCCCCCCTCCCCCTTTCCCTCCACCCCGGCCACCACCCCCCTGTCTCAAACCTCTGGAAAATGACATGCGAAACCAGTACCAATACATACTGTGACACGTGTCACCCGATCCTACGAGCCCCGGAGCTCGACTGGCCACCAGATGGAGCATCAGAACTAGGATGGGACCCGTGTCCTTCTGCATGAGAGAACACGGAACTCCAGTGCATAACACGGTCATGTGAGACCATGCAGCACACACTGATAGCATCACCGGCCCTGTTGGCCAACTCCTTCTTCTACATCCCTGGGCATGGGCTCTATGCAGCAGTGTGATTGGCTCGTTGATTAAGGAGTGAGGAAATCCTCATCCGCGCATTTCTTTTCGGTCAGACGGTGCTTCCCCTTTCCTTAGAGACCTGCTGTAATTGTGGTTCTCACAGCTCACCCGGCTGACATCGAGCCGTAAACTCTGCGAAATCCATCACACGGTCCCTCGACCAGGCCGCCTCGGCCACAACGCTACCCACTTCAAAGCAACCGGACGCTCTGTCATCTAGAGAAGATCACCGATGTTAGAAGCCATCGCAGCTTGAGGTGGGACTTCTTGTAGTCTGTTGGCTGTCTTCATGGTGACACGGTCGCAGGCAGTTAGGGGACCACGGTGGGACGCTGGACGTGACATCAAAGGCCAATCCATGGACGGGGGCTCACCAGATACCGCTCGTCGTCCTTCATCCCTGGTGTACGGACCAGGTGGTTTTGCTCCCCCCTCCAGTCTCCAAAACGCCGGAAGAAATAGTTGGACAGGAACCTGTTGATTGGATCCCTTATGATGTTGATATAAACGGGCTGTTCTATCCTGAACCTGGAAGAAAAAAAGGCCTCTTTTAGCAAGAGTTTCCCCAGGTGATGAGGTGTGCTGGGGGGGGCGGGGGGGGGATAGGGAGGTGAATGGCAGTTACCTGGTGAAGTTGAGGAAGTGCACGTGACGGGTGTAGAGGAAAGGCTGGGGAATGACGCTGATGTTTTTCATCAGGTCCACCTGAAACAGGAGAAGCCCAGTCAGAACTGGGGCAAAGTAACTCTCCGTGTCACACGCTGACACCCAGTAGGTTACCCTCCTGGCATCTTTCAGGTTACACAGGCAAACTACAGTTGAGTGCCCTGCAGAGACAGGAACTAGGTTTCAAGTCAGGATCTTTAAAGACTACACTCCTTGTTAGTTACTGAAGCTTTCATATTTCAGAAGATTGGCCAGAAGTGTTTGTGGATGCTAATGCTAATGAGGAACATTTTTGTACCATTGGGGGTACATTAATGTTGCTTGTACCTTGGGAAAGTTCCATGTCTGTGCCTTAAATTAGACTAAAAGACACATTTACCTACAGCTAGGGTACAATAGGCAGCTCTTTGAGTGACGAGCAGTATGTAACTAACAGGTGTTGCTAAAAAAAAAAAATTGCATTATTATGCCTCTAAATAATTTGTAGTGTATCATCATTGTTAGAGATCGATTTGTGTGCATGATGTCGCTTTATGAGCTCTGGCACCTGTACAAATTACAGTTTACGAAGTAAACACCGCATTTGTGGCTATATGTGCATAATGTTTACGCAAGCCAATGTCAGTCAATGTATGGCTGAATCCGTTCATTATACACATGACAAATAAAGGACTTTGTCTTTTGATAGAACATGTGTGAACATGTGCCCCCTGACCAGTGTGACCAGCAGCGGGTCTGAGGCGGCGCGGAGCACGCCCCTCTTTCTGAGAGTAAGTGTCCTCGTCTTTGTGGGCGTTAACACAGTCCACATGGTCGCCGCTGCAGGTTCTCACTTTGAAGGCTTATAACGCAGGAAGACGGAGAGCCCGGCTTTCATGCGACCAAGGCCAACTGCTTTCGGGATAGACGAAAGACTCCGGAGGTGATCTGCACCCCATTTCACAGAATCTCATTAGTGACGCTGCCATTGCCTTGTGGCTTCGCGGTCACGCACCGCGGTCCATCTGCCATTTCGGCTTTGCGCTTACATGAGGTCGAACATCACGCCGCACATGACTACCAAAACTGGTAAAAGTAGTACACAGAAAGCACAAAGAGACGCAACCCCCCCTTCCACTCTGCCATTTTCTAGGCTTGTGTCACTGTGACTTTAGAGATGGGGTGTGATAAGACATCAGGACCACAGAGAGTTGACTGATTGGCTGCTCACAGCCAGCCCCGCCCCCAAGTCCCATGCTTTAAACTCGGTCTTCAGGCAATCACTCTGAGGGGAGTGCAAGCATTTCACAACATGCACATCACCCACTGCAGGCGAAGGCTGAGCTTGGTGGATAAACAAGTCGGTTCGTTAGTTACTGGGGAAAATCGATCGTGATTAAAACAGGACCTTTTATTTATAATTTATTTATACGACCCGTGCGTGACCTGTTTATAATTCATTATTAAATCTTTCAGTTTCCACAGAATAAAAAAAAAACAAAAAAACGGTGTAACATCATTCTTTTAATAAACACTGGCAAGTTTGACCACCAGCACCAGAGATATTATCGATCAAATTTTCTCATGCAGAAATATGGAGATGCAAGCAAAGGGGTATTCAGTGATGCATTAAACGGAACTGAGGTACCAAAATAATTCCATCTGCTCACTCTTGTTCAGCTACTTTTATCGTAACTTCTATCGTAGCGTTAGTTAGCGCCAGTGCTTGTGGTCAACCAATCAGCAAGCTATCACTGCAAACGCCACCCCAGTAATTCATGTTTGAACGAAAAGGGACTGAAATTGGGTTCCAGAACTTCCTCTCAGGGACTACAATCGGGCCGAGTTCCTGTGGCGTGAATAAGACAAAGGTTCCTGGTTCTTGGAAAAAGTTCTGCTTCTTGAAAAACAGTTACTGCGGTGTGAATATGCCCAATGATTCGTTCTTGTTCAGAATGCAACGATTAATCACAGATGACTAACAGCACAGAGCAAAGACAGACACTGTAGGTCATGCAGGAATAAAACACAAGCTGCCCACTACACCACTCCTGTACAACAGTAACGATCCCAGTTTTTTTAAAATGCTAGTTTGAAGTATGTCTCAAAAGCATTTAATTAAATTCAGCTACAGTTCCCTCAGGATGGCCTAGTCTGCAAATGTAAAAGTTAAAGATAAGACTGATGATTCTTGATATTTTTAAAACTTCCATAAGATCTGAGGTGGTATTAAGCATGTGCGGACACACTGTTGTAGGGGCAGAGGATACACTACCCTATACTCAGATGTCCCTCTTTTTAGGTATTTTTGAGTGGGAGGGGCCGTTTTCCCCCAATAATAACAGATGGCTATTCTAGCCCGATACCCTTCAGGTCGCCTCTGACTTACCTGCTCCTGTTCGGTGAGCCGGGTCTTGTTGTGAATGTCAGAGGAGACCAGGTTGAACTGGTGTTTCTCGGCAAGGATCCGCAGCAGCAGGACCACGGTGCGGCTACCACACTTACCGACCCGGTTGTACACCACCTGGCTGGGGAAGGGCAGCACCTACGGTACATAGGGTCACGGAGAACATCACTGGGGGGGGGAGGCTTTTGCAGGTCAGAAGTCCATGCAGAATATGCAGTTTCGATTAGAAGGAAAACTGACCAGCAGATGATCCCATAAAGAAGCATCAAACATGAGCACAATTGGAGGGGAAAGGAAACATATGCAAGACCGAAACAAACAAAGCTCTGGAAGCAAGCCCCCCCCCACTCGCCCCTTCAGAAACTCCGACCCCCGGTGAAGCCTCTGTTCCCCACAAGCCCCCCCCCTCCCACAAAAGGGCTCCAACTCATCAATACTGACCCCACGTCACAAACAATGAAATAATAACGCAGTTCTGCAGAAGCAGGAAATTTGATGCCCGGCCAAAAATGAGTAATAAGCCTGACCGTATCAGAGACTGCCCAAGGGATACAGACCACTGAGCGGATGCCAAATCCACTTATGGTCCTGCTCCCTTGTGAATCGTACATTGTTTGGTCTCTGTGTAATCTGCAAGAGATTTGAAATGCACCCTTTGAGAAAAATGCATCTGCCACGCTCCGAGGTTGTGCGGCCTCTCTATGGGCAGGAGTCATCAAGGAGACACGAGGCCTCCTTCTCATTCCTCTCCTGTCCTCTCCTACGCCTTGGCAAGCAATCTTCATTACAGACTGCTGACTCGACCAAATCTCATGCCCTCCTGATTGCAGGAAAAATAAGCATGCAAAGTTCTCCAGGAAACCTGTCAGGTACATATGGTAGCCACGATGTTCCTCGAGTCAGAGACAGCCCTCTCTAGCACAGCACTGTCACCAGTAGGATGTAAAAGAAGCAGCCATCTTGCAAAGAGTCTCAGAGGATCATGCATGTCGAGGCATCCAAGTTGGTCTGTGGGACACTATGGCTAAGGTTTGAAAAATGTCTAAGTTATTTATCTATAGTTGGAGTGCTCAGTTGTGTTTACAGAGGTCCAAATTCCATTAGGTGGGTGGGGGGGGTGCTATTAGATTCCCTTGGTAGATTTTGTCAAATGAGTCAGTCATGCGGTCCAGATTATATTGCGTTTTGGTCCGGATGCCTTCCGGGGTTCACCATTTAGGTACGCCTGATCAATAGGGAAGACCAAAAAACAGATGTTGATCCTTCTGGAGTATACTGGATTATAGTCAGTGGGCTAAGCCTCTCTGCCTGTGATTGGAAGGTTCTCAATTCAAGCCCAGCCTCAGTACGTTTGCAGGCCCTTGAGCAAGGCCCTTAACCCCCTCAGCTCCCTGAGGATCGCTACAGGTGGCTGCCCGTCACTACACAGCGTGCTCTCGCCCTTGCAGAGCAAGATGGGGGAGGTGTAAAGAGAATTTCCCCACGAGGGTCAATAAAGTGTCATACTTCAATGTAGCACTACTGGACCAAGCAACAGCCTTTGACAAAGAAACAGGTCCAATCATTCAGGACATCCAACATACCAGCATGTCGGTGGCTGGAGTTCATTGCATTAAAATTATCTGGATGTTTGCTTCAAATGAACAAACGTAACCATCTGCAGCTTCCTGGCTGGAAAGCGGAGGAGGACTCACCGAGTACATCAAGGTTACTCGAGAAACTAAATAAATGGTTCTTAAGGGCTTGGCCTTAGACGAGTGCTCTGACCTTCGCCAGCCCCAAGAAAGACCTGCTAGCTGGTAACCAATGAAATGACAATGAACCAATGGACAGGGCTGGCGTCAGAGCAGATCTACCGGGCTGGCATCTAACTGACTATGGGGGGGCACTATCGATCGTGAACTATATTCATATGAGCGACACTAGAGGTCGACAGTTTTTCGTGACTCCCGTGGGTCACGGGATTCCCAGCGATGTTAAGAAGACCCAGACGGGCGGTCAGTCATCATATCAGCCCCCTACACTGTCATGCAAACCCTAAGATCACAGGACTAATGAAAAGTAAACAAGCACCTTTCATATGCATCCCTTGCGATGCATAAAACGCAAACACAGCGCAATATTTTGTTCAGATTGAACGCAGGAACAGCTTACCGTTGATTAGGCTTCCCATGAGTGACACAGCTCAAACTCCACCAGGTTCTCAACTTCGAGATATATATATATATTTTGTAAGATTGCAACTTATTCACCTCCACCACTTAGCCACGTTCTTATATCCATTAATTTTCCGTCACAAATAACCATTACCGTTGAATGAATCATTCTCTTAAATTACACACCCTTATGAAAAGAGGCTGCTCAGTTGAATGAATTGCTACCTTAATGTGACCGCTGGCGATTGAAAATTCTATTTTATCATATTTTCCTCGCGAAAGTCAAGTGCCGCACCAAAGCAACAACCAATCAGCACCAACTAGCCTACATTCTTTCAAGTGAATTTATAATACGACAAAAAATATTTGGAACCGCTCTTTTCGTGAATGTTTACACGTTTAATATCTGAAAAATAATCAGATATAAAAATGAATATTTTGTAGCCTGTGGTGGTGGGTGCTTGGAGCGTGTGTAGGGGGGGCAATGCCTTTGAATGCCCCCCCTTGATGCTGGCACTGCCAATGGAATCGGTCCTAAGAACAAAGCCATTTTAATTGCACACTATTACCTTTTCCGCCTCCCAGCCCAAGGTTAACAGGAGGTTGTGACACCTTGCCCTTAGAAGAATTGACCCTTTATTCCACACTGATTCTCACAGGTTCCAACAGGAGTTGTCTAAAGTCCAGCCTTTCAACTGTCACTCACTCTGATAGGTGTTACTCGTCAGACGACCCATCCCCCTCACCCTCTTTAGAGCTCCCACAGGTCCGTTGACAGACACGGCCTTTTGGAGGAGCTGTGAAGACCTGTACAAGGAACAGTACGAAGCACACATGAAGCACACATTTACAGCCAGGGCAGATCTAGAAACCTCTGCTGTTTAGCCAATTACTACTCAGGCCATGCGTGTCCTAGACTCCGTCCTTCGCAGATTCCCAGTCGGAAAACCACACAGGAGGAGCAGACAGACGCCAGGGCAGAACAGGGAGTCATTACTATCTCAGCAATGTTCTCCCCGTTATTTCCTCAGAGAGGACAGGATGCCCTCAGAGAAAGTAAACAATTTGGTCCAATTTGCACCAAAAAGGCAGAGAGACACATATTTTGGCAACAGCTGCAAAGGACCAGATAAGATATATTTTGTGACAGAAACAATACAGAGATACAGAGCCTGCAGAGGAAGCTCTGCTGAACTCTGGTGAAAGCTGAACATGGTCCGGGGCCAAACCAGCATCCTTTCACTTTAACCTCCTGCGGGACTCTCACCTCCGTGACCTGAAGTATCCTAAACTATCTTTGCAGATAGATCATATTTACGTGCTTTAAGGAAGGCTTTTACTGCTCTATTAGGGCCGTAAAGTGGAAGACAAGCATTTCCTGGATATAAAGGACATGGGAAAAATTTATGAGGCCTTGCGGTATCCGTGTACGCACTCGGAGGAGGGACATACCATATGCTCAAAGAACTAAGCTCTGAAACAACCAGGCTTATGGTTAGAACAGAGCACATTAGCCCCGGGAACCAATCAACTGACAGCTGTTTGTATTGTATTGGCCGTAAGGAGCTGCAAGACTATATATTTGTTAACATCAGTCAAGGAATAAACAAGCAGAGCGGTGAGCGCTCTTGGTGGAATACCGAACGGAGCCGTTTCCCTGCAGGTGGTCACTCTTAGAAGCACACTCTTGCACGATGAAGCAGCCCTTCACACTCCTCACTCCAATGCCTTCAGGTCCTTCCCGAAAATACGGCCGCAACGCAAACTTGTTTATTGACACTCCGGAAAGCCATAGTGTCAAAACTGTATTCATCTCAGTGTCAGTGTGGGAGCTCTCAGTGTATGACTACGCATGTGACAAATAAGGAATCTTGATCTTGATCTTGTCACGTGATTTTTCCAGACCAAATCAAGATCAATGGGTATTCCACTTCTGTGTCCATGTACATTATTTTATTCCTTCTATGAATAGTTTTCAAGAAATGCCCTGTGATCTCTTTACCTATCACTTATTTAGCATACGGAATTAGCACTGAACTTTTTTGTATCAATTTAGTGTTTAGTAACAAATATTCTAACAAGAAAGCTAATTGAAAATTAGGCTCAATTAAGCGTAAATAAGAGCCCAGATGGAACAGAAATAGGGAAACTCATCTGGCAAAAACCTGAGGCTACGCACCCTCACACAAATTAGCCCTGTAATGGTACACATATTCGATTACATCATCACGATTTGGAACATACAAACGAAACAGATGAACGCATTTATTGACAGGTGCAGAACATAAATTCAGAAGTAGATACTTAACATGGAAAACATTATATTAATTGTGGACATGAGTGGTTATGGTTAATGCTGGTTACAGTCAGTCATAACCGACGGTAAGTAGCATTACAGCCCTAATTCAAATGCCATGTGACTAAAGCAGCACCTTGCATGCTGTTATATGGTATACTGGGTATGTACTGTGAATATGGTACATACAGGGTATACTGTGTATACTGTACAGTATATATTGTATGTTTATTGTACCTATTGTAGGTACACTAATTGTGATGTATTTACTTTATGTGTAGTTGATTGTGCCCTCTGTTAGATGCTGCCTAAATCTGCTGGGAGGAATACATGCAAGAATTTCATTGTACTTCTACTCATACTTGTATAAATGACAAAGTTTTGAATCTTGCATCTTGAATCCCACTGCAGTGATACTCCAGGAAAAGTAGAGTAGGGACTTAGGTTCCTTTCATCACTCTAAGGCAAAATCCATCGTCAGCCAGGCACTTATAGAGCTACCTGTGCACACAAGCGACCAGCAGTCACCTCTATACGCGGTACGTCAACTGAGGAAGCCATGGCCTGCAGAGGGCGACAGTGAGCCTGCGGCCTGCAGAGGGCGAAAACGAGTCTGTAGCCTATGCAGGGTGACAACCAACCTGGAGTGCAGACATTAGCAATGTGATGGCATGGCTTATGCGAGTTGGGGTGGGAAACCTCAAATTTTCCATGCCGGAATGAAAGGTAGAGGGTAAAAATTATGGGTCCCTCACAAATAGTTACCTAAAACAAAGGCCTTAGAGCAAGTTCCACTTCATATTCAAGGCTTTTCATTTCTGCCAAGTCAAACGCTTCTAATCTACATAAACAGGCAGCCCCAAGCAGAGGACTTACGCTCCAAATACGACTCGGTTCTGTGACCTATAACATCCAAGTAAACATGGCAAAGAATGAAGAGCGGAGTGTTTACTTATCAAGGCAGAGACACTCTGTTACAGGCAGCCAAATGACGGCAAAGATGGTTTCCCAGTGGATTCCGCTGAAAAGATAAACCCCCTCAACATCTCCTCCCCAACGACTGAGCAGTATGTTAAAATAAATAAAAACAATAAATTCATGCACACAGAGACAGGGGGGGTGAATGGGGGGGCTCTTACCCTGGGTGCAGGAGGGCTGTGGTCATCGGCGAATGTGGAGTCTCCTGTTAACACAAAAAAATAGATATCAGCGCAGCGGGAAGAACAGGGCAGGGACGCGTGAAGGCCCCCCCCCACGAGTGATGCATGCAAAGGACAGTGGATATTTCACAACACAGACCCAGGGCCACCGATTAGTGACGAGGGGCGGGAGGAACGTCGGTGCGAAGCCAGGGAAAATGTTTCATTTCTCAAACCTAAAAATGAAGTGAGCGAGGCAGCCAGATTCCCCTGCTCCGCTTTAAGACGGCAAGGACCAGAGGTGGCCAGGGAACAGACGACTCACTCATCACTCATTTGTGAAGGATGAGACCCTTTCATGTGATCCATTGGATTAGACTGTATATTCTGCATATTCTGCATATTTTTCAGTGTTGCTGAGGTTCCCAGACGCTCACAGAGAGAGTCACCCGCACACCCAACGGAAAGCTCCCCAGTACTGCATCCTGGCCCGGCGACAGCGCGACCGTACGTTCTAATTAAAGCCGCATACTTGTGCAGTGGAAAAAGCAGCGCGGCCCACCAGAGGGGTCAGCCGAGCTCCGTGGCAGCGGCTCAGGGGATGATAAATAGAGACTAAGGAAGAAAAAACACACGGCAGTGCCAGAAAGCTGAAGAATCCACCTGCTGTCACTCAAAAAGCCAAGTATCCATGGCGACACACTCGGGCCACTCACAGGCGCCAGGGACAAGCCCCGCCCACCAGGAGAAGGCTCGCTCGCGGTCCCGCCACCCTAAATGAAGAAAGGGCGACCAAGTGTGGGCCCCCACCACATTCTGCAGGATTCTCAAGTCACAGGCTGCATCTGTAGGCCAGTAAAACGTCCAGCAGTTACCGTCACAAGATGCGATTCGTCCAGATGGAGACCGCAGAGGCGTGGCCAGGGTGGGAGCATGGTTCCTTGGTGGGTGGTCTCCGATGCCCTCCCCCGTCCACATCCTCCCCACCCACACATACACCATGAATTAATCACACTTCTATTTTTTGCGGCCCGTGGCTCTGGGGCATTGGTTGGTGCGGGGGCACTGTGTGGTGAAGGGTGCCCCTTTGATCTGCTGATACTCACACATTAATCCCGGCCCAGAGCTCAATACTCCGATTACAGGGGGGGGGGGGGGGGGGCAGTTGTGATTACTGTGAGCTTTATTTTAATCTAATTTTATTGTGGGTAACCTCATCCCCCCTCAGATGGGCTACTTTTGTATACATGGGACAGGGTGGGGTAGGGTTAGGAGAGGCAGGGTGAGTGAGTGTGGTTTGACACACCCAGTCTGAACACAGAATAGGACGGGGAGAAGGATTAGTCAGGATATTACCCACAAACCAATGGGCCGGTGGCTCCGCCCCTCCCCCCAATGACATAGAGCTGAAGTTCAAACATGAAAGAGGGTTCCCTGGACCGGACCTGGACCGACCCCAACACTCAGGCTCTGCTAGCCCCGAGCGATTGCGACATCGCTCATCCGGCATTCCACTTGCCGTGTGCAGACCGTGAACGGAAAATGCGTGAATGACACATGAGGCTTTGCACTGCAGGATCCGAGCCCCACCAAACAGGTCTTGCCGAATCAGAAAGGATACAGTCACATTAGAACCACAAAGGGTCCTTAGTGGGAAAATAATGTCACAGGAATTGGCTCCGGGAGAGAAGCTCGGAAGCCGGTCTCGAACCCACAGCCCCAGTAAAGCCCAGAAAGACATTCTCCTGATCACTGTTCATCCATTTCACTCCCCCATTCAAAATATGCTGATCATCACTTGGTTTGTGCGACAGAATCAAAACCAGCATACAATATCTTTTAAAATTACTTTAAGCAAAGACTAATACTAGTAATAAAAACTGCTAAAAATAATTTAAGGACAAAGAAAAAACCGCTGGCATACCAGGGCACCGATAATTAGTGTATTTTTAGTGACTTACATTTCACCTGGCATGTCATTTCCTGTCTGCCTCTGAATCACCTGCCCTACACACATACCCCACCGTAAACAAAGCCAGGAAAATGGTGAACACTCTCACTGAATAACACCCCCCAGCACCCAGGGAGAGTGAGCTCAGTTGAGTCCAAAGTAATTCACACCTGCTTTAGGGAAGATGAGCAGGGAGCGCTGTCCAGGCCAGTAATCAGAAGGTTGCTGTTTCGAGTCCCAGGAGTGCAGGAAATCAGTTTTAAATATACAGAACTACAATTAGGTAAAATACAAAGGTCATGGAGAAGTGGCTAAAATGTAATTATAAAAGTATAATGGAATTTACCATGTCTTATCACAATGTTTCACCCCCCCTTCCCAGCAACAGGGCCAAAATACACAAAGTCTTAAGCGGGTCTGAGAGTTTCCTGGGATGTGAGGTGTAATTAGCACCAGAGGCGTCTGTCCTCACCTCCATGATCCGCTGAGCTTCATTCACAGCCTGTCCCCCAGAGCGTGTCAGCGGTTTCGCTGAACGGGGAAACGTGACTGAACAAGGAATAATATTTTCATTGAAAGGTGATGGAACAAGCCTGTAACCTCAACATACTTTCCCTCAATCTGTAGATATTGCGTTACTTTTATTTTTAAGCAAATGTATCCATATCATGTGCCCTATACTGTCCCACGAAGGCAAAACACAGGGACTATACTGACGATGAAACAGAAAAAGGGCTTCAAAGTTTTTGGACTGTCTACCTGTACGCGTAGCAGGTAGGTATATGATACTATTTTCTTCCAAATCAAGAAAAGCTGATCTTAGATATTTTGTCACAAGGTAATACAGACCCTAATAGACCCAGTGTTGGTCATTACCCAATTTTGGAATTATATGCGGTTACTGCCTTTTACCTTTATAGGACAGTATATCCATCCATCCATCCATCCACTTTCTGTAACCACTTGTCCAATTCAGGGTCACAGGGGGTCTGGAGCCTATCCCGGAGGCTACGGGCGCAAGGTAGGGAATAACCCAGGATGGGGCGCCAACCCATCGCAGAACACGCTTACAGACTATTCACTCACACATGCACAACTACGGGGAATTTGGTACCTCCAATTAGCCTCAGCATGTTTTTGGACTGCGGGGGGAAACCGGTGTATCCGGAGGAAACCCCACGATGACACGGGAAGAACATGCAAACTCCACACACATGGAACCCTGGTGAAGATGTGAGGCAACAGTGCGAACCACTGCACCACCATGCCAAAGGGCAGTATGTATAAAATAATATATAATAATAATAAATAATAAAAAAATATATAATATAAACCCCCCTCAACATGGCACAGCCCATGAACCACTTCAATCATGCCTCCCAGTGACAGACGACAGGAAAGTGATTTCGGTGAGAAAAGCCATGCCCTCCATTGCACTCCAGTCCCTGAGGATATTCTCAAAAGTAAATAATTACTAAAAAATCCACAAAGCAAAATGTCCTAGTTTAGGAGAGATGTAGCAGTCACCCTGGGGGAGTATGCCAGCCTTCACTGAAACCTTAACCACCAACATCACATCTCAGTATGAGAAAGCTTCACCTGAATCTGAAGTGATGCGACTGAAAGACTTCAGAGGTGAGGGCTCTGAACCAACACACCCCCCGCCGGCTATAGAGACTCAGGCCCACCTCAGTGACAGCGAGAGAAAGAGCGAGCGGATAAATAAGTAATAAAGTACTATGAATTGCAAAGTGACACTGATGTATAATCCTGTTTTGCAGGCCCTATAATATAAATAGGGCCGCATTCATCATTCTGGGCAAAAAATAACGGAGCAGATCCAACTATCCCAATTATCCAGGGAATGTCACAGTGATCCAGAGGTTGGCCCAGGGAGGATCCTGGACAGGACTTCTCTGTTTGAGGTCGCTTCAGTCAGCACTGTACCTGCTCAAGCAGGTCTTCGCACGGCAAGAGGGAGCTTTCCAGAAGGGAGGTGCACAGGGAGAACACACAGAAGTGGGGTGGGATTCGAACCCATGCTGTCCTCTGGCACTTGTACTAGTGGTTTAAACCGCTTGCTGTGGCTCGCCAGCACCTAGAAGTCCCCCCCGCCGAAGGCTCCACTATGAGCCTCGTATCCGTATCAGAAAGTGTTTCCGTGCCTTTAAACTCCACGGCAACCAATGAGAAGCAGCCCCATACAGCATGGGGGTGAGCTGGACTCCTCCAGGGACACCTGCTTCTCACAGTGGCCGTATTCTACTCCCGGCTATTCAGTTCCCAGTGGGGCAGGGTGCCATCGAGGACCAGGTGAGCCACCCCCCCCCCCCCCCCCCCCCC
>JAODJW010000108.1:1180518-1193285 GCA_026777045.1 Hyperopisus bebe
CCGCCCCCCCCCCCCCCCCCCAAACCTCCTACGCAGCACCCTCTCTACGCACAAGGGTCACTTGTCTCAGCCCCAGGAGGGAGATGGAGCATGACATGACAGAAAGGTTCACGGGAAAAAGACTCTGATGAATCCAGTCCATAAAAACAGGAGATATCTTAAATGGTTTAATTCAGGGACAAAATGACCAGCACGCATCACAGGCCCATCTCCATATTTAGGTATTACTTTCCACACCGGTGTAATTATTTACATCCTGCATCCAGGAACAGTTGTCTGGGGGGGACAATTGGGGAAGCCACAGGGGCCTGCTACCTATGGCATGGACAGTGTAGGAAGCAGGACCAGTTTCTCTGTGCTTACTAACTTCGTACCCTGACTGCAGTAATTCCTCCTCGCAGCATGAGGGCAGCAGTGAGGTACCACGAAGCCATCTGGGTCCCTTTAGTGCCCTCCATCCAGAAAACATATGCAGCACACATGTTCATCTGTCCTTAAACGAGGTGCTTCTGAAATAAAAAAAAAAGTCCACCTTCTGAGTCTAGCGGTACGAAAATAAACATTTCGTGCATTTGCCTTTGAACGCCCATGATAGATCCCAAACAGTACATGGATAAAGAAGAACCCACTCTGCTGAGAGACTCCTGGATAACATCATAGGAATTGCACAAAGGTAAGGCATTCAAGTACGATTAGGTTCATTTACATTAATTTAACAGATGCTTTTGTTCAAAAATGATGTACAAATGAGGAAAGCTTGGAGCCACCCTACATCTGGAATCCTGGGAGAAGTTACGGATACACACATTGCTCAAGGAGCCCAAAGGTGATACGATTACTCTTCCAGTCGTGGGATTTGAACCCACAACATTCCAGATTTGAGAGCACAGGGGAGCAGTGCTACATAACAAGACCTCGTGCTCTTCCAAAACATGCCAGAAAATACGACTTTGGCCATTTTTATTATTTTCTCATTTAAATTTGTTTTCAGCCTTTCAATTTTAACTCTGCCCCAACATTAGCCGATCTCTAGAAAAGGCCAAAGCCCATACCAGACTGTAGCATTCTGCACAGGGGCCAGATGGATATACACAGAAGCATTTTGGTCATATAAATAATATCATTGGTAGCTGTGGACAGCACTGTGTCAAACAGCGTGGTGCGTGGGCCCTTGCCTGGAAGGTGGTGGGTTCAAATCCCGTGGCCGACAGGGTAATCGTATCACCGTTAGGCCCTTAAGCAAAGCCCTTAACCCCAGATGACCTCCACCTCTCCCCACTTTCACGCTGCTTCGGACAAAAGCTCCTGCCAAATAAATAAACGCAACGCAAAGGCAACATAAAATGACACGAGGCGACCTCACGTGCTACCCCCCCCCCCCCCCTGTGAAGAACAGAGCACCATGGAGCCCACGTGTGACTGCAGAGAAGAGCCACAAAACAGAGCAAAAGGTGCAGAAATAAGGGACTGAAATGAGGCATGTGATAAACACAACTTACAAACCCCATTTCCAGAGATATTTTCTAAAATGCAGTACAAACCAAAATCTGTGATAAAAATACAAAGAAAAAAGTACAAAGAAAATATTTTCAGCAGTTGTACTGACTGATTTTGTAAATATACGCAAAGTTAGAATTTGATGACTGCGACACTCAACTAAACTACAGGTAACAGGTGAGGTATCATTATTGGGTAAAAGCAGCATCCATCAAAGGCTCAGTCTCTGCGAGCAAGGATGAGTCGCAGCTCCCCCTTGGTGCCAAAATTTGTGTGAGAATTGTCAGCCAGGTCAAAATTAACATTCCTCAACGCAAGGTTGCAGAGAATTTAGGTCTTGAGCATCTACAGTACATAAAATTGTGAGAAGATTCTGAGACATCTCAGTGCGTAAAGGGCAATGTCAGAAACCAGTGTTGGATGTGTGTGATCCTCGAGCCTCCAGACAGCACCGCCTAAGAAACTGTTATGCCACTGTGACAAGTATAGCCCCTTGGGAGTATTGGGAGTAACATCATTGTCACTTAATACAGTCCGTTGCTGCATCCAGAAACGCAACTTGAAATTGTATTACGCAAGGAGGAAGCCATACATCAGTTCTATGCAGAAACGCTGGTGAGTTCTCTGGGCCCGAGTTCATCTCAGATGGACCGAAAGACTGTGGAACCGTGTGCTGTGGACAGATGAATCAACATTTCATGTTGTGACTGGAACAAAAGGGCATCGAGTTCTCTGCCAGTCGAGATCTATCTGCTATTGAAAATGCATGGCGCATCACGAAGAGGAAGATCGAACAACAGCAACCTCAGATTGCTGAGTGGCTGAAGTCTTACATCATGCAAGAATGGACTCAATTTCCATTTACAAAATTCCTACAATTAGTATCCTCAGTTCCAAAACAATTAAAAAGTGTTATTAAAAGGAAAGCTGACATAACACAATGGTAAATATGCCTCTGCCCCAACTTCTGTTGAGTTCTAACTATGCGTATATTTACAAAATACAATTAAGCTGGTCAGTGAGACTGTTGAAAATCTTTTCTTTGCACTTTTGTCAGTTAAACAGAAAATATCCCAACTTTTCTGGAAACAGGGTTTGTATTTCCCTTCATTATCCAAGTGGGTCGGGCCAGCCTGCCTTTGGCCAGCGCCAGTGACTCATGGGCCGCCCACGGCGATGTCGTTCACTCATGGGAACATCGTAGGGGACTTACACATCTATGCCACAGAACGAGAGCTTTCTAGAAACGACCGGCATAATAACCTGGCATTTTAAATGACCGTGAGACCACGCCACGTTCACTCCCTAAATCCGCACTGCTTCTTTTTAAAAAACACAAAGGGGTCGCCCCTCCCACGGCCAGTGATATGTGCATGAAAAACCCTGCGGAGAGCTCAAATTACCTCAGACATGGGGCCACGTCCTGGGGAGGAACCAAAAAAAAGACCAGGGGCTGCGGTGACCTCTGTTCCATGCGCGGTGGAAAGGACTTAAATGTGCACATCACTTCTAAAAGTGTTCGCTATGCTGGTAAACGGAGGAGTTACGTGAACCACTTAAAAATCACGCAGAAGGGTGACTTTTTGGTCAATCCTAAATTACACTTAAAAAAACTGAAATGAAAGATACCTTGTGCTCAACCACAAGACAAACTTTTATGGAAAAAAAAACAAGTATGGCTGACAGACGGAAGTATCTGTGCACGGCTGTCAGTGAGAGGGACTTCTCTATTAGATGAGTGGTTTAGAATACATTACTGATGTGTTTAATACGTTTGAAAACCAAAAAAAAAAAAAAAAACACAGTATTGGCAAAAAACTTAATATACGAAGTTTTGATTTAAAGTCAGCTGTTAGTATTGCATAGATGTGTGAAAGTTTATTTCCAGGTAAAACTGGACGAACAAGCACCAAAATTAAAGCTGTACATCACCATTGAAAAATAATTAACGTAAAAACAATCCACTAGAAGGACTGGAGAAAAAAAACATTATCCAAGTCAGCTCCAGCTGGGCCAGAAAGCAGGCATCGCGTTTTCCGAAATGGGATCGCAACAGGTGGCCAAACAAACGGTACTAGTGAGAGCCGGTTTGTCTTCTTCGCTCCGTGGATATTCCCCTCGTCAAAGGGGCAAAAGTGTAGAGATTTAACTTCCTACCGCAGTGGATGGTGTTTTTAATAAAATAGGAACATCTCAAATCATTGCTCCGTTTGGCAAGTGCGTGAGTTCCCCTAATCTGATGATCTGCTGATGTGCATCAACTGTTATCATAACAGGTCAGGAAAGTAAAGTAATGAAAATGGAAATCCAGCGCAGCCCCCAACGATGCTGTCCCAAGGAGCCCGAATGGCCCGGAGACGTCCTGTTTTGCTCTAAAAGTATGTGGAACCGCTTAAGGAAATTGAGAGTCTGTAAGTGCTGTATTAATGCCACATTTATCCCCGAGTTAATGACGATGTTCAGTCTTATGCGATGCGCAGGGAATATGATGCAAAATGAATGCACCGAAACTGAAAAACACTTTTAAGGTGGTTTAAACACCAATATACACCGAATAAAGGCGGCTGCAGCGGCGATCCGGCTGCATATGGGAAAGCTCACCTCGTACCAATGTGGCAGATTTTTGTGTTAATGTTTACCTTCGGCATTGGACGGCCACATTCCTGCAAGCGACGGATCCCGTAAAGGCAGGAATGGGGCGCCACCGTACTCCACCCGGGGGCCCCCGCTACCCTGCTCCACCCAAGAAGGGTCTGGCTACAGATCCACTGTGAGGTATATCCACTGACAGACAGGCCAGCCCACAGTGTACTTGCTGTCTGTCAGTGGATCTGCAGCCAGACTCTCCTCGGCTCTCCCCGCCACCCTGCTCTTCGGGACCCTGACTGTAAAGCGCTCTGCAGCGTCATGCTGGGAAAATGACAGCGAGGTTCCCCGTTTCCCCGGAATGGCTACCGGGATACCCGTACGGAGGGATGGGGGGATATGAGCAGACCGGTTTTACCAAACCCGCTAAAAGACCATGCAGTCTGACTACTTCACAAAACACCACGCTTTTACCGAACAGTACAATCAGACACACGACCTCCCGCAAACATCCCTGCTGACAAATGTCGATCGGATTAAGGATTTTTTAGAAAAAAAAAACAGCAAACCGCCCGCAAACAGTTTTGCAGGAAGACTTAATGGTTACCGTAAGCTAATGCGGTTTAAATTTCAAACAGATGTCTGCAATGGCTGTAGATGCTGACAGCGATAAAAAAAGACTTTTACTGCTGCGTCTCTCCCCCTGGCCGACCTTCTCCATAAAGCATCTTAATAAATACAAACGGGATATTCTGTATTTGCCCTTAATCCAAAATCCCCCGTTAATATAGACTACTTTGTTATTTACAGACCATAACTCAATCTCAAGAGGGGAAAATGAAAATATTTATTATTAATCTGACCCTCTTTATCAATATAATGATTTTCATGACATTTTATAAATGAACACATTTTTCATTTTATATATTTATATTTTGTAAATGAACACCTTATTATTTCTTGGGCAGGGGGTTTAAAGCAAGAAATGAAAGATTCCTGGTGCACATCGTATCCCCAGGAGCGTCTCTTCTCTCGTGCCCGTGTGGTAAAATGCACCAAAAGCTTCCAGATTATAAAGAGTCACGAAACTAAAGAGAAGCAGATGGTACATTCGTTAATGACCTATCAGGGCTAATGACTTAATCTAAATAAATAAAACAAACCTGCTGTTTTACTTTGATCAGGATAATTGTTCCAATAAATATTCTGCTGTAGAGGATAGTAGAAACATACGCAAATTCCTTTTTTTTTTAAATGGAGTTTAGCATATTTGCATCAGTAGTATTTACATTTTCAGAAATGATCAGCTTCGGACTCACTGGATCATCACATCAAAGGCAGCGGGGGGTATGTAAGATTTTGTCTCAAAAACTGCATCCAGAAAGCAATCCAGGAAAGGGGGTGGGCTGTCTTAAGGGTGTTCCTGCAGCTCTGTGTGCATGAATCTCACTCCCTGCATCCCCCAACACATGATGGCCATTTGTGCCATTTAAATATCTAAAGCAGAAGTGCGCACACCTGACAGCAACAAACCAGCAGATGGAAGCTTTGACTGAGTCATAAGAGGGCAGAGGCCACAAGCAGCAAGCCTGCCGTAACCTTAGAACAGGTGCGCCCAGTATCAGGAGAACAGGAACTCCCAGATCAGCATGCAGATCGCAGCATTCGAAAACCACCAAACACACGTCAGACACTCTGAAGGCTCAGGAACCCAACTATAAATTTAAATGGTGAGTTTAAATGGTGCACTGCTCTCGCAGAATAAAGGAAGCAAAACTACTCCAGTTAAAGTTATTCTGAAATGCAAGCGGAAAACTCTTGCTCAACTTGCCTTTTCTGCAAGCAAGACAATGACATGCGAAAATAAAGCATTTAGCCTGACAAGCACTGCAACAAATATATTAAACTGCACTCAAGAAAATGATCCCCATGATAGATTTACGCTCGGGCCCATTTAGCACAGTCATGTGACATCAGTCTCCACCAATAGCGTCCAGGCTGCCGATCAGCCTTCATGTCAATTTTCACGCTCATGTGGGATCAGATGATGGAATTTTTGCTGGGAATTTTTAACTAGCAACAGTAACGACTCAACCTCAAAGATGCTACAAACCACACAAATAAATCCACACTTCATGGCATAAATGCATACATATATAGGCACATTGAGACACACTCAGATGCACAGATCAAGATTGGTATTTATAAACACAGACAGACTCTTGGGAACACAAAGCCAAGGCAGAAAGATGTGTGCAATTCCATGGGAAAACAAGCCCACCTCCTAGATCAGAGCCAGTCTGGTCTATCGGGACATGCAGAAACTGACTTAATTTACCGAAAGGTGACTTTTGGCCCAGGATTGGAGAGTGAGGGGGGATGCTGGAGAGATGCAGGTGTGTTGTAGATCTTCACTGAGATCCCAGGGGTGTGTAAAAATTAGAGTATGTAGCGGTGGGCTTTCCCGAACGAGCAGGAAGGGGTAACTTTTTGGCCTGGGGACCTACAGACTCTCTACCTACTGCACAGTCAAGGCTTTTGAACTTGTTTTTATTTTTTGTGCTGAATAAGCAACAAATTGATTTTAAAAGGATACAGACATCTTCTCTGTAGATGCAAAGACTGCATATGACAGCGAGAGCACTAGCATCTCCATCAGAATGACCGTTTATGTTGCCAGCATGGACTGCAGTAGGTTGATCTCTGTAAGGTGTTACAATTTCTACCTCCTAGCCGCTAATCTTGGTCTGAGTCTCAGGGACACTTGAAACAGTCAGAGTAAAATAGCCATATGAAGCAACAGCACCGCTATCAATGACTATAAGGTTGCCAGATCATGGAAAAGAGGAGTGATTCTCGGCAGAATTGTCTCTGTCAAATCCGGCTGTCCACACACTCCAAACCAGCTACACATGGGTCTTCAGACTGCGGGATGCCCACCATGCCTGGCACACACGTGCCCCGCAGTCTGCCCCTTCAGTCCCTGCTGCCTTCAAACCACTAAGCAGCTGTGGTTCATTGAACAGTAAAAATTCAACGTCAGACGCAACATTTTTAACAAAAAAACATTTCATCGTATTTGGCTTACGGCATATAATCTTTTGTGTTTGGTCCAAGACATATCATAACCCCCTGGGCCAGGGCCAGAAATGTGTCACAACCTTGAGTATTTGGTCCAAGACGTATCATGATCCTCTGTGTTTGGGCTCCTGTCTGTTTGGACTGAGATACGAAAAGAGTCCAAAACTAAAAAATGCTTGAGGAAGAGGGGGGGAAAAAAAAGATAAATGAAGAACATCTTGTTCCCTCTTCTGCTTCCCTAATATAACCTCACAACTATATGCAGGCCTAACCATTACGGATTCTTAACTAATTTTCCTCAGAAAAGAACATAAATAAACAAATGGTAGATAAACTAGTCAGCTCTCCCACTGACAAAATGCCCGTTAACCACCTGAAGTGGCTGACAGCAGCTGCTCCATTAAAATTAACCCCCCCTGGCAATATTGAACAAGCTGCAATACCTCTTGAGTGTCACCTAATGATTAACTGTCTGGCTGAACTTTAACCTGTTTCTCTACAGATCGATTAATGAGTATCTTAAGCACACCATCTCTTAAATTAAGTACCCTATCCCTGATTTAATTACCAAGCCAAGTGTTAGATGAAGGCAGCTATGCCAATTTTCATAAATCTAATTAAGGAGATTAGACAGAAAAAGTGTAGATATCTCCAATGTAGATTTTTAAGTAATATACAAAATGGCTAAATGGGCATTAAGTGACAGTTTCTGCTTCTGAAATTAAAGGCACACCCTCCTTGTGATCACAGGTCCATGCCCCCCCCCTTTATTCAGACTGATTAAATCACTTGCTACATTTAAAAGTAAGCAGCCTCTTCCTGCAGAAGGGTTACTGTACATCCAGGGTTTCCCTCTGTCCGGAGAGTTTTTCAGAAATCGCTGGTTACTCCGCGTTTAGTTCTACAACCTGTATGACAAAGTGCTGTAAGTTACAGTGGAGGAAGAGTCACCGATACTCGGTACACGGCAGGCACTCGGTATCGTCACCCAGCGTTTTCAAGGCTCCTGCACACGTTTTCTTTACCAACCACAGTCACTTTGACACTTTGTTTATTTTTGTATTTGTGTGAACAGTGAATCGTGGCGTTTGCTTGAATTTCACAAACTTTAGCTTAGCGTTTTGTCACTTTTAAAAACATTTTTGCTCCTTTTATATTTGTGACCTTTTGTGAGCGATAGAATGTCCCCTTTCTTGTCTCACTAAATATGGTAACCCTATTCTACGGGGGTGTAGGGTAACTTACTAGTCAGTGGGGATTCACGTGGACCTTTCTGGGCCAGATTGGGGGAGTTTTTGAGCACATCTCCTCACCTTGCCTTCTGTTTTTACTTTTAACTTGTTAAAAAAGTGATGGCACCACACCTGTGTACAAGCGGGGTGACTTTAGCTTCTACGAGGCACGCCCGATCGAATACACGCATTTACACATCTCACAGGAGGCCTCGAGGCAGGATTAAACAGTCAGGCCGTGGCGTCCCAAAACGTCCCGCCTGTCACCTTGCAGCAGAGATTTGGACACAAGCCTTCGCCAGACTAGTCAACAAACATGGCCGATCCCGGATCTCCCATAGGACTGACTTGCCTAAAGGCATCGTAGCTGAGCCACACGCTTCCTGCCGATGGACAGACAGAGGGCGAGCGGATGCAGGAAGCCTGGTGGGGACCTCCATTCAGGATAATCTCAGATGGGGAAAAACAGGCAGAAGAGTCGAAGGGACTCTGGCAGCTCCCAGGTATAAACAGCTGACACACACACACGTACACTCAGGTCAGTATGCGATAGCAGCCAAAGCGTCCCAGGTCATGTGAAGACAGACTGAAGAACACAGCCCTCTGCAGCATGGGGTAGCAGGCCTGCATAAAGGAAGGCAGGGGGGTGCTGGTACGGACAGCGTGCTGTGTTTGCTTTCACGGCCTTCGAAAAAGTACACCTGTCGAAGAAAGGAGCTTCCGAGGGCGGGGGCTGGCTGACCCCGCTGTGCCTCACTGGATGGCAGTGTGTTGAAGCCTAAGAAGGTAACAGTGCAAGAAACATGTTATGTCACCGAAACCTGCCACCCGGGTGGTTACAGGAAGCGAGTCACCAACACAGGAAGAGGCGTGTCTTCATCCCTCCAGAGTTTGAGTGAGGGCCAAGGGTCAAATGGGGAATCTTACCATTGCAGCAACTTAGCAATGGAGACTGGGGTGGGGGAGGGCAGTTAAAATAAACATGCATATTTGGAGAAGGAAACCCAAATGATTTTCAAATATTTCCCAAAATATGGAACAACCATTACTGTCTAATTAACCTCCAATGGCTCTGCCAAATGGCTGCCTTCCCAGTCTCTGGACTTACAGCAGGTTCCATAAAATTCTTCCCCCTGAGCTGGCAGCCTTCCATGCAGCACGTAGTATGCATGTAGTGAAGTGTGTAGTAAGCATATAGTAAAGCGTGTAGTATATGTGTGTATGAAATGCATGGCAATGTGTGTAGTAATGCATGCGATAAATGCACACCTGCCTGCTCGCTGCAAGCTTCTTCCACTGCACGGTTCCACCCGGGCCCCGCTGTATAGGCAAAGCCGAAACTCGTATCTGAAGGCGGCCTGCTGGATAAATTAGGGCCGAGATCAGAGAGGGGCGGGAAACCACAGCCCTCGTTTACAGCACATGGCTGGGCCTAATGATGCCGTTAACAGCGGCAGTAGAGTAAGGAGAGGGCCAGAATCGCCGGGACCACCCAGGGGTGCTGCTAGATATTTTAGGCCCGATTAAAACACATCATATTGGGTCCCCCACACTGACCGATCCAATTTTGTTCTAAATTTTTTAGGCTCCTGTCAGTTACCCATGGGTACCACCCAACAGCAAACTAAATCCGCGGCTCTCTATTGGTCGGTGGGTAGGGTTTCAGCAAGAAAAGTTCACCTGAGAGTAAACAAGAGCTGTTTCTTGAAACCTAGCAAAAGATTTTCAATTCAAGATGTTCCTGTACATCTGTGTGCACAAGCAAATCTAATGTGTATGATTTCCCTAGACTAAATTTGCTTTAAATATTGTGAGAAACCCCCCCCGTGTTCCAGGCTGCACCTGCCTCAGACAGTTGATCTCTCTGTGCCCCCCAGGACCTCATGACAGTCTCCCTTGTATCTCGCTAGTTGGGAGATCTGTTGGACCTTTGTTCAGCTTTGGGGCGGGGCTCACAGCCTATTGGCTCTTCAGTCTGGAGCCTACTGGAGCCTTGGCCTGTCAATCGGAGCGGGCTGCATTTTCCATTGGCCTTCTCCAATTACCAGGGCTCTTTGGCCGTCAGTGAACGGACCATTCAGGAGGGGGAAAGGGAGATTAATGAGACGGACGGGGAAGCAGTCAAAACAGTGGGTAGGACTGGCTTTACGGGCCGAGGGCATCTCATGGCGGTGGCTGAGCCGCTGGCTTTGGCGCTCCATTCAGACACGCATCAAGCTGCGGGAAAGCCAGCGGCAGGCATGGGACTGCTGGCAATGGCACTCCTTCCGGAACAGAATGGAAACGAGCCGTCAGGAGGCCCCACGCCCACCACAACCCTTCATATACACCCCTTCCCTGAGAGGCAGGCTGACAATGACAGGAAAGGCGTAAACATAGCACCCCCCCCCCCCAACTTGAACCAGAATCAGTTCGATCAGCTGGGATTTTAGAGCACACCCATGCCACATTGCATATTTTGGGCAGAGGATAAAGACAGATGAGCCGCAGTGAGGTAGGAGGGAGGATATGGGCCAACCAGCGCCTCTCAGAGGCCATGTGGGGAACAGCTACCTCAGACCATTATTCAAACCCCAGACAAACGCAGCTATACAAACCTAGATAGATCTTTACTATCACATTTGGGGTTTTTTTGGTTATAGCAGTTTCATACAATGGCCAAACATAACTGCTTCTTCTCCTTTTTCGCACTTACAGTCCCCAACTTCATCTTGCACGGAGGCTATGATGTCTAACGAACGCTTTCCACTAAATGACTTTATTACATGTATTTATACTACATAACCTACCTGCAGTTGGGACAGGCCAACATCCATTTACCCAGACACCAGTATAATCAAATATAGCATGAGAAAGTTTTTTTACTTATTCTGCTTACTTCAGAATCAGTTTAATTGCCGGGGGATTAAATTGGTATCCGAGGTAAATGTGGAACAGATGTTTATCACCTTATGAAGCAAAGGTACAAAGCCTTTAAACTTAACTGCGGAAACAATTCCCAATAAACTAGTCCAATAAAACCACCGAAAATACCACGAAACAGTACGAACCTGTTGCCACACACCCACTTTAATCCGTGGACTCCTTCCAGGGAAGATCTTGCTATGCCTTTTATGGTTTTTATCTCGGAATATGAAACATTCAACAGACAAACATTAAGAAGCGGTCCCGGCGAAAAGACGGAAAATCCTATGTCAGATGTCAACAATACCACAAAGGGTATTTAAAATAAATCATCGACGACAGTTCACAGCAAAGCCACAGAGGCGTTTAAAAATAGCCTATAATTTCACAGATTGGGAAGGACGCCGAGTACTTGGCGTCAGCCGTCCACCTTGCTGCCCGTATTTTACATATCGGCGTTTTATTTAACACTTTTAACGTGTTTTCAGAAACAGGTCATCGGTAGGGGAAGGCAGCCTATCATACAATCTCTGGTTGTTAAACCCCAGAAATGAAGTAGGTTTCACCGAGAAAACGTACCGTCCAGATTACAATACCGGTAAGGTATGACATTTCCAGCCCTTTTAGCCATAACGAAACAAAATATTCGTCTTCCCTATATCCCGTCTGAATTAATAAGATTATAAATTATTATTCACTTAGTACTTTAAAACTCATCATCACTCACACCAGTAACTTTTTTTCTACTTTTGGAACCGAGGTCGGAAATGCCTTGACCGAGATTCAAAACCACATTTTTGTTTAAATAAATTGTACATTTAAAAAAAACTCCCCGGACCCTAGAACTGGGGGATGACAGCACTACAATAATAAACCTACTGCTTGACGACTTCTAAAAAAGACAGATGCATGCTGCGAGTGAATTGCACGCTGCTTTGCATAGCAATCGCGGCCGGCTGGCACCGTTTCTTACCCAGGTACTGACGCATCTCCAGCAGGATTTTGGGGGGTCCTCCGTTCAGCTGATAAACCAACGAGCCGAAACAGAAGACGGACAGTGTTGCCATACAGAAAGCATAGTCACGGAGGGAGAACCGTAACAGGCTCCCCGGACGCCAGGGGCTCGCCTGGACTGAAGAGTGAAGCTTGCGGCGGACGCCGTTGCTGTTGCTGTGACTCTTCATCATCATCACCACCACCATCATCACCTCCTCACAAGGAGCCGCTGAGAACGGCAGCCACCCATCCGCATCCGGAAAATGATACTCTACGATCTAATATCATTCGCTGAGCAAGATCTGGGTCCCGAACACCTTGAATCAGCCAAGGTGCATCAACTGTGCCGACGAGCCCTTTTCTCGGCTTCCTCGCATACGTCCGATGAACACTACTCGGGACTGTTAATCTGGGACTCCATCGTATCCGTGGGACGTTTCGGGGGGGGGGGGGGGGGGGGGGGGGGGGGGG
>JAODJW010000108.1:1198882-1211967 GCA_026777045.1 Hyperopisus bebe
GGGGGGGGGGGGGGGGGGGGGGGGGGGGAGTCAGAAGCAGTCATAGCGATAATTATGAGAGACGCGAGGTGTCGGCCACCTGGAATAGCAACGGCCCGCCAGTCGGCTGCAGGGCTCAAAGGGGAACGGGCAGCCAGCCAGGTACCGGCAACCCGCTGCCGAAAAAACACCGGCGGCTTGACAGAGGGGGCAGGCCAGCAGCTCATGGCGGGGTGGACTCTCCGGGGAAGTATGTCAGCCAAATTCACTGTACTCCAGGTATGCTTAAGGAATGCAGGGAACCCTGTCATAAAGTACTGCTCTGTGCTCAAGACCAGCACCACCACTTACTCTGGCCACCAGGGGGCGGTCTTCAGTATGAGCTTAATGCCGTGAATGTACTGTAGCAGCGTTAAGGGGGAACTTAGCAGAGTTTATCCATCACGTATAAATGTGTGCCAGTGTCTAAGCTTACAAAATACGTGTATTTAATAGCACAGATTGCTGTAGTGTCTGTAGAAGGCCTCAATCCACTTCTTGTTATCAGGGTGTGACCTGCGCTGATCTGGATGAAGCAGGCTCACCTTGTCTGAGTAGGGCTCCTCCGTGAGGTCGATGCCCTCGGCCATCAGCCGGTCCTGCAGCAGCGACTCCAGGTCGGCCGTCTTGCCGTGGGACACTTTCTTCCCAGCCACCACCTTGGCCCCGTGCATCTGGGGGCATGCCGATTCAGGGAGGTCCGAGAGCCAGGCCGGGGGCCGGGCAGGTGGGGTGCCGGGCGTAGGGGGCAGGGAGGGGTCGGCAGGGATGGGAGACTGAGCAGGAAGTGCAGGGAGTGCGGTGGGGGGCAGGGGCAGCAGTGCGGGGTGGCACAGGCCGTTCAGCAGACGCTCCTTGCGCTTTTTTATGGGGACGGGAGGCGGGATAGGAGGTTTTTTCGGGAGGGTTTTCACCCCACTCTCACTTTCCATGGAGTTGGTCTCTGGAGATTCAGGAGTGGGCAACGGCAGTGCCGGGCTGGGCTGGTCCACGGAAATTTCCGGAGAGTCGGTCGCCCCACCCCCTGGTGGATCTTGTGCAGATGATGATGAGGATGCCAGTGGCCGTGGCGCTGGGGTGGGGGGCTTTTTCCTGTCGAAGGCCTGCTCCCACTGGAGGTCGCCCAGCGAGTGGCAGCGCTTCCAAGACGGACGCGCTGACACCAGGGCTGTGTCGCCCAGCACCTCGCAGCTGCGGCTAGGGGGCATGGTGGCACTGCCCTGCCGCCTCCTCGGGGGGGCCAGCCCCTGCAGGGAGAAGGGCCTGCTAGATCGATGCTCCTTCCTGGCCTGCAGCAGAGCCTCCGTGGTCCGGGTCATGGGCAGAGTCGGATAGTCTGGCTGCTGGAGTGGGCCGGACTCGGAGCTGCCTGTCCTGGGGCCCTTCCCTGAAACATGAAGGCAGATGCCCTTTAGGTCTTCGGCTAATCCTGCAACCATGGGGAGACCACCAGGGCGGCGCTATAGACGCATGGATACCCTGGCAGATTCAGCTGACCCAGCACTTTACAGCGGCCCTTGGATACATAAAATTATAACTTTCTAGCTACACCTAATGCCCAAAACCAATTAAGCTTCAGCAGTGGCCCAGAATACCAATTTTTTTCACCTCAGTGGACTAACATTCTAATTCACTCTTTGACCAAAGAATTTTACATTTTTATTTATCAGACACTTTTATACAAAATGAAGTACATAGTTTGAGAAAGCAGGGTCCATTTCGTGTTAAGGGTCTTACTTAACAGTGAAATCACACTGACAACCCAACAGCATCCTAATCCAGAGCCACTCATCACTTAATCGCCATGGGGTGATGTTGGGCCAGCTGGGTGGGATAATCGCCAGTCCCTCAAACTGCCACCGACCACAAACCAACAAGTTTACCCACTGCACTGATCAGCTTCAGTTGTCTTTCACCTTGGTATGAAGGCATCCGCTAAACAAATCTTTTTCTTTCTCTTTAGAGCGAAGTCAAATTTGACTCTAACAGATAACACATCAGGCCACATGTGAGTTTCCTGTGAAACTAACACTGTTTTTGATGAAAATCAAAATACCTAAATAGCACCAATTCCCAGATGAAGACTATGAAAATGGATGCTATTCTTGACCTAGCAGTATGACGTATATGCAAGAAAGTGAGCGGTCATGAGACTCTCTGTGAGAAAACATCGGTAACAAATTGTCTTTCAGTTACTTAAGAGCTAAGAACGATGAAGTAATCATTTTAATTAAAAACCTCTAAAACCATTTAACATGATTGTTTTCACGCATTCTGTTTATGAGGGTTTTATTTTAATTACTCAACCTTCCCTGCCTCCCACTCCCAGGCCCCGCCTCCCAGTCCCCAGGCCCCACCTCCCAGTCCCCATCTCCCCATCTCAGCCACATTTCAGGGATCACACAATTAACAATACCTCCATTAGGCGGGCCACAGGATGGGGGGGTGTTTCGCATTAAGCACCGAAGGGGAGTGGCATTATCCAGAAAGCAAGGCAGACGAAGCATTTAAAATGTGACAAAAGCCAATGTTTATTCACATGACAATGCACATTAATCGCTATGCAGGAGAAATGGCAAACAAGCATGATAGAGAGAGAGAGAGAGAGACATGCAAAGCAGCACTGAGGAATCAGACAGCAATTTTAATCCCTCTGCCCTCACATATAGAAAACCAAAAGCACCGAGTCAGGGGGAAGGACTCCCCGAACCAGTCACACACGGGCCGGCAGGCTAGAATTACCCGTGATCCTGGTTCTAATGCTACAACGGGAACCAAGATTGCTGATACATCCCGCTGTTTTACTCCAGCTTGATTATCATAATCTTCACTCTTTTTGCACCGATTTAAATAAATTTTATGGCATGGAGAGAGACCATCCTGAAATGTACAAAATACAGGGTGAGGGGTGGCAGACTGGAGAGCCATCCCCCCCCCCCCACCCCCGCTTTGATCCGTCTGCGAGCCGCATGCACGTGGTTCTGAATAACAGCCCTGAGAGGCGTGCGTGGGCCTAGTCGACTGGCCAAGGAGGATCCATCAATCGAGGTAAACATCATCGGCATTTACAGCAGACCTCTTCAAAGAACCTTTTTATGGTGCATTTACAGCATTATTCTGTATATATGTACTGCATTTATATACATCTGCCAGCGATTAAAAAAAAATTAAAATGTGCACAAGTCTTCAGGCACAAGAACATGGTTGCTAAGCAACACGTGACTCTGGGGCAGGTTCCGCAGGAAGCGTCGCACGTCCAATCCCAGGCCGGCCTGAAACATCCACTGGATGCTTTGAAACAGGCTAAAAAAGAAAGTCAGCTAAACATGGGGAGCAGCACCATCCGCCCCCCCGCCTGTCCGCAAAGAAACATGTAGAGTGACACACGATCGATGTCACCTGTCCACCGTCCGCCGAAAGCCTGTCCAGTAAGTGTTGAGGGGGAGTTGGGTCAGGAGCACAGCTGGTGAGGCATGCCAAGGGATTATGGTTCTGATGGGATGCGGTAATGACGGGTCAGATCCCCAAGTCCAAAACAAGCAAAGTGACAGAGTCCCGTCCCGTCCCCCCCCCCCCCACCAAATGTTGGGGGATCAGTATGAAGCAGCATAAGGATGGCAGTAGGAGGAAGACATGGGGGTCGAGGCATGGAAATGGACCCCAGACACGAAGGAGCAACAGCAGCCAAGTCCCTCACTGAAGTACTGCAGGCGGCGAGGTCCAGACGGAAAGTGGGAGGGGCCCAAAGCATGTGGGTCAGCCAATGCGGAAGAGCAACAAGAGAGTGGGCATCACGGAGGCGGGCCTCTCTCATTACCGTGCTCCAGGTGCTCACTGCTCTCGTAGCAGCCTGAGTCCCGCGGGGAGTCATGGGGGGCCGCCGGCTCGTCCGACAGAAGCTTCTCCTGCGAGCCGGCGAGGGCACTGCGCTCGGGGTCGCTGCTACCTGCAGGGCGAGGGCATGCGGGTCAGGGCACAGTGGGCGGGCATGTGTGTGTGCGAAAATGCGAGCCGGCATGCATGCGTGCATGCATGTGCACACACTCACTGTCGCACTCCTGCAGCAGCTCCACCGCAGTCAGGAGCATGGCCCGGTGCTGAGGATCTCGGATGTTCAGCTCATCCAGATCCTCCTCCTCCAGCAGCCGGAAGGTGTCCAGGTCCTCGTAGCCATTGAAGAGGAAGGTGGGCATGTGCTCCTGGGAGCGACAGGAAGTGACACGTGAACACCAACCCTCTCGGGCCCACCCACTCCAGAGACCCCACCCCCAAGCGTGATGGCATTTCCGCCGATGCCGCCTTCGCTTTGAGGGAAGACACCAGGATGACGGCCCTAAATACAGTGTCTCTCCCTGATCCTTGCAATTATGGCTATTTTGATCGAGAAAGATTGCAAGCAGCTGCAAATGTGGGCTAGCTCTGGGTTTATTTCGAGAGCGGGTCGTCTCCTGAGACACCAGGCTACGTGTGTCCTCAGGGCATGTCCCCTATTAACGCCAAACATATTCCTATTTAAAAGCTGCGCCAGTAGGAGTGTTTGTTGTACTTAGGATGGTTCTGCAGAATCAGACCGGGTGTCGGTTTCAGAGCCTTAAAGCCAAACCCACCCACCTTGGCGTTTTGCACTGGTCAGACTATAAAATTAAAAAAAAAGGGAAAAAGCTGAGCTTTCAGGCTGTTATTGGGAGTGCCAGCAGGGTGGCACCCCGAAGCAGGCAGGCTACATTATTTGGTTATTTAATGGCCGCTCGCATCCATGGCAACTTGACTGGCTTGCTGCCGTGGGATCACACACACAAAGGGGGACCACAAGCTTGGCGCCGCCCTGCCACATTTAGGGAGGATCCCCCGCGGTTTCCTCCTGCCTCGACCTCTGCCAGATCCACCCTTCCTCCGCTCCCCCGCGCCGCTTGCAGGTCGCTCGCAGCCCTGGGTCGACTCCCATAGAGGAAGCAGCAAACCTGGAAGTCCTTGCCTTGTGAGGGTGTCACATGACATTCCCTCCCGGTAACCCCGGTAACCCTACCCTCTCCTCCTCACGATCAGCTACAGATGCTACCAGGCATTCGACACTTTGGCATCCATTGTGACCCAGACAGAAAAGTGAGGGGTCACCTGCAGGTCACGAATGCCCATACCAGAGAAAGCCCAGCAGGTCATGACACCCCCAAGATGAGGTCACCGTGCCTCTGTCCTTCACCCCTGTGCATCAGCATCTTACTGCATTTCTGCTTTGAGGGAATATTTGCTACAGACAGATGTAAAGGTCTAACGAATTAAGTAACAGTTACACTAAAGTATCTGTATTCTGTGAAGTTTATGGAGAAGGGGCTGAGTGGGCGGGGCCTTTGGTTGTTAGGAGCCTATGAAAACTGACATCATGTATGGGCGGAGTATATGAAGCATTATCTCTGTCCACTTTCAGGATGAATGGGAGGAGCCTCTGCAGGAGAGGTGGGGCAATGTGGCAGCTGTTAAATCAGCCTAAGCAAGCTGACGCTGGGTAAGCATGGGCGGGGCCAGTGGGCGGGGCATGTGGAGCCAAGTCTCATCCCACCTTCAGGTTGATGCGATCCAGCAGCTCTTCCACGGAGCTGGGCTTGGGCGGCCGGCCCTTCTTCCTCCTCCTCACGGGCCGCTTGGGCTTCTCCGCCTCCTCACTCAGCACGTCCACGTAGATGAACTTGAAGGTGCCCACCTTGTTGTGGAGTAAGCCCATCCAGGTCCCCATTGGAGGCTTGCTGATGATGTCGATGACATCACCCCTCTGTGGGGGGCGGGGACAAAAGGGAGACGTTAAGAGCATGAACAGACACGGCAGGAATTGCAGGGGAGGGTGGCGCCCGCCTACATGCGCTTACCTTCAGCTTGAGGGAGTCAGTGTCATAGGGGCTGGGCGTGAAGTCGGTGTGGACTCGGGCGCGGCCACAGAAGGGGCCGCCGTAGGGAGGCTCTTCTTCGTCGCCGTCCTCCGACTTCACGCTCTCCCGATTGCTGGCTGATGAGTCTGTGGTGCTCACAGTCTGACCGCCTGAAACACAGCCGCGTGTGCAATATCAGTCTCTGCCAGCAGGTGGTGCTGCGCACACATTAGAAGCAATGTTAAAGGCATAGTGACGTTTTATTTTTCTTAAATCAAGACTCTAAATAAATCTGGAGAGGAGGAGATGGGGGGAAAAAAAACCCAGAAAATCCTGTGCAGATGTAGAACTGTATAGTAGAGAGATCTTTGCTGAGTTTTGCCTACGATCTTATTTTAGAGAAGCTCGGCAAGGTGGCAGAGGACCAAATGGCACAACTAAGAGCCAGAACCTCCCTTTGAAAGCATCCAAATTAAAGAGCATGGCAGTCACTTCCCACTCAGTATCGATTCACCAGCTGCTAACCGCCGGGAGATAAAAAAAACTGCCGTAACTCCATCGATGAGCCCAAACAAAAAGGAGCCTGTTCATGCCCACGCAATTCTCGCGGCTTCTGATCAGAGGCCAGATCTCGCGAATTGCTGTGATCAGCGTGGGAAACGGGAAGCAGAAGAGAGCTAAATGACTAGCATGTGTGTCACTAGGAAGGAGACTGCAGAGTCCCACTTTAAATCATTAATTCAGGTAGTCCAGGCACGTCTCTTTGTGAAATCAGTCAATCTAGGCAGGCCTCTCCACTGCCACCCACAGGCAGAATTGTGTTTAGCACTCAACAACAAGAGTTTGTTAGTGGCATTAAATGAGTCCCACAGCTAGCTTAAACCAGTCCTGCAGGGGTTCTCAAAAACAAAGATGCCTTCTCACTGGGTGGCCGGTGACACAACAGTTAAGGAACTCAAAGTGTGACCGAAGGGCTGCACTTGAGCAACACAGCCAGAAAAACTAGAAAAAACAAAAGCAAAATAAAAAACACAACAGAACAACCTAGCAGCAAATTAACTGTGTGCAAAAATGAGTCCATAAACTAGGATAGTCCGGTGTGATTTAAAAGTGTGTCCGTGAAGGAGTGCAGTGTGATTTAAAAGGAGATGAGTGACTGCTGCGGGGTTCACTTGCATACGAGTATGAGCAGAAACAGTGCTCTCTGTCTCAGCGCCATGCGCCCGCGCACACACACCCACACACACGCACGCACGCCCCGCCCACACACACGCACAGACACGCACATACAGCCAAACACACACACACACACACACACACACATGCACACACACTTACTCATGGAGCTCTGACCACTCAGAGAGCTACGCAGGCTTTCCACAGACCCCCCCGCCTTAAGCTTGGGGGGCTTTTCCAAGGAGTCTGTGTCCGGCTGGGGAGACTGTGGGGAGCTGGGGGTGCCGTCTGGGCTCGACTGTGGCAGATAACAGAGAGAGAGGCCTTTAACCCCCCCACCACCGATCACCTGCGAAACTACAATCGTAACGACAGCACTGCTGAACCACGCCAAAATTGTGCAAACAATAATACGAAACGTGAGAGAGGAGAAAAAAACAGCTAATTCATATTATGGCCAGCAGATGGCAGCAAACAAGCACAAATTAATTAGTCACCTATATGGCATAAATTTGTGAAATTACTTGTGACAGGAAATATTCATAGATGAGACATTTTTTTTGGGGGGGGGCAATTCAGCTGCGTAACACATTTTTTAAAAAAGTAAAGCAAAGGGTTTCAGTGTACAGTTCACACTCTGAGTGACGCTCTGCTATTGCGGGAAGGTTCCTCTGTTTATTTTTATGACTGCACCTCCGCCACAAAACAGCATTTTTGGCAATCCTACCCCTCCCACCCCCCACCACTACACTCACTTTCTCGGCAAGCTACCGTCACGATCTGGCAGTGAAATTCCGATAAACATACAGAATGCAAACACGCAGGCACACGCACACGCACACACACCTGCTCGGACGCCGAGGCACTGTACTTCTTCGAAATCCGCTTCCGCACGGTCTCCTTGACAGACTTCACCTTCTTGGAGATGCGTGACGTGGTGGGGGACTTCACCACGTCCTTGTACATGGGCTCCTGCTCCTTGCTCTGTTGGGTACAGACAGCAGGGGGCGCGGCGGTCAAAGAGCCGTGACTGCGAGGTTCAAAATCCCAAATGGACCACTGTTGAAGCCAAGAGGCATTTAACTGAAAATGACTCATTCAGCTGAAAAATGCCACGTTAACAGACAAACTGAGTCCCACTACCCTCCAATCCACACACACACACACGTGCCTCACTAGCACCATCTGTCTGCAACACTCCTTCACTTCGCTTTGGCATCTACTTACATCAGGGTCCGTGGCCGTGCCGACCACGTGGAGCGCACGATTGGACAGGTCAAATCCGCCGAAGCTGCACGTTCTCTGCCGGAAAGACAACAGCGGTGGTGGCGGTTAAGCGACAAACTGGAAAAAACCCTGTCCGCGAAGGAGCCATGCGCTGGGATGGAAGCTAGCTGGATCATGGGAGAACGGGCGCAGGACATCATCGCCGCCACCAGAGGGCGCCTTTTCTTCAACCATGCAGGATATCAACTACCCTAAGCCTTGTTTGTATTAAGCATGCAATAACAAAACATACTATATACACAGCTACTTTTACTAGTACTTTACTACTGCTTTATTACTGTAATGCACATTTTAATATCCAAGTAATTTAAGGTTTACAAGATTATACAATGGGTTTTTTTCCACTAAAGACTTCCTTAAGACAAATGTAAAAATTCAAGAGTCCTGTAGAAAATGAACATATTTCTGAAGACTTTAAACTAGGGGTAAGAAATGTAATAAAGGCCTCAGAGGTTTCTCAACGGAGTCTTCAGCTATCGCCACTGAACCTGATGGAACCAGAGAGGTTCAGGGACCATATTGACCTGCTGGGAGGGGGTGATGGACCTAACACCTCAGATGGAACCACAACCAGAAGATCCTACAGAAGTATGAGAATGCTCAACGTCTGCCTTGGACCGTCTGCCGTTCCCGGGCTCCCATTATTCTTTGAGAAGATCCAGGCTCGTGTCAGAGTTCTTGAAAACAATACTGGCAAATAGAACTGTCGACTTGGTGGGTCCCAGATCACAGGCAGATGGTGGGGGTGGGGGGGGTCCGAAAAGGGTGAGATTTAGGGAGAACAGTATTCATCCAGAGGAGGGGGTCTTTAGATGGATTGGAGTTGGATATTCAATGAGATGGACGTGCATGCAGAGCTTGTCGACAGAACAGGACCATCACCATGCCAACCAGTTCACAGTGGCAGAAAAAAACTCAAAAACAAAAAAAATACATTTAATTAATGGATGGTGACCACTTCCACTGAATACAAAAAAGAGCATTTTAGCTTCTTTAAGGCTGCAGAATAGCGTCACCTAGTGGGCACTACCCATGCCAACAGGTCTGCTTATGAAAAGCTTCTCAAACTGCATCTGGTCTTTGGGGTTCCTCCTTTAAGATGGAAGAGCACCTGGGTTTGCAGTAGCAAACAAACTTATGGCCCAATGCAGTGTCGCAGAAGCTCCGAGGGAGTACAAATGACTCAGGTAGCTGAAGTAAAGTAGCGTGGTTTCTAATTTGCTGTGGTCTTCACTTACTGTGACCAAGCGGAGAACAAAGAACAAAAAATAGCAGCTGTTCAGAAACCAGCCCTTGGCCCGAACAAATAAACTTAGACACGTGGAAACCACCGTCTCACAGATACTTTTCTAACCCGGCTGCCTCAGGCTTGCATCAGAAAACACTCCATACGAGAAGCCAGACTACCAGTGCCACGTGGCTCACGCAGGCATGGTGAAGCATGGTAAAGCAGAGCGAAGCACGATCACCAAACACTGGACTAAATGGCACAAGTCTCAGGCCCGCACGATGCCACTGAGCATGTACCCCCCTACACTGGCATGAAGAAGACCATTCTGCAGCCTTGCAAGAAAACCTAAAAGCTCTGCCAGAAGGAGGCGCTGCTGCACCGTCTCCACAGACTCACAGACTTTTGCTGAATGCGCAAGAGAACCCTTTTGGTACAACGGTCGACGCTGGCGGCCCACTTCCTGTCGGCCTCGCCGCCATCTTCGTCCAGCAGGCAGCGTCGGAGATCCTGCCGTTCGGCCTTGCTGAGTGTCCGCTCCGTGACGGGCCGCACCAGTTGGGACCAGCTCAGGTGGCCGTGCAGGCTGCGCTCCACCACATAGGTGATGTTGAACTCGCTGACGGCCGCGCGGCCGCGCAGCCTGCGCGGCGGGAAGGCCCAGCTGCCGCCCCTCGCTTTGTCTCGCAGGAGCTGCAGGTCGCAGCGTGACGGTGGCGACCCCGCCAGCTTAGCGCGGGCCCGCTGGTGCAGCAGGTGCTTGGTGGAGTAGGAGTAGGTTGGGTCCAGGGTTTTTTTGGATCTCGCCAGTCGCCGGCCACCCTGCACGTCCTCGAGGGACACCAGGAAGCGGTGCCGTGCCCGGGGCACACACACGCCGTACATGCCATCGCTACTCACCCCGTGGCTGAGTGCCGAGAGGGCCTTCCGCATTTCCCCGTCCGGCATGGAGCGAGTCGCCCTCGGGTCCTCCTCGCCATTGCCGTCGGCCTCGGAGAACGAGGAGCCGCTGCCCGGCTTCCTGGCCGGCCGGATCAGGCCGTGGCCTCCGCCGCCGGATCTGCTGAAGGCTTTCACCAGCTTGTGGCTGCCCCAGGTGTCCAGGCTGCTGGAAGACGGCGACGTGGTCAGGCTGTCCGTGTCCCCGTCCAGGGACGTCTGCTCCTGCAGCAGGGAGGACCGCGACTCATCCGGGGCAAGGGGTGGCTTCTTCTGCACGCCGGCGTAGAGCGCCGACTTGTCCTCGCACGTCGGGGACGCCTCGAACCCAAACGGATCTGTGGGATCAGGGAGGATTGTGAAGCTCGAACGATCCCAGCTAGCAGCTGCAGCTGCGTGCGCTCGCTTCTCGGCAAACCGTAGCACCAAAAGGGCCAAAGTTATCCCTTCTCTGTGATGATCTTATATTTAGCTACGGCCATGATCATACTTTATAATTGACGTGCACTGCAAGCTGTGTAGTCAATCCAAGACAAACACTTAGACTATGAAAAGGAATTTATAAAAAAACAGTCCAGGGGTGCTCAACCTCACTGGAAAGTAAGCCCCCCCTCCATCCCCAACCAGTGGCTGCCATACTGAACAACTCCCAAGTTCCCTGCCCTTACCCTCAGGCTTCCTGCCGTCCTCCACCTTGATGAGCTTCTGCCGCACCCTGCGGGTGGAGTTGACCAGCTTGTGCAGCCTCCTGAACTTCACGGAGTCCTCCAGCTCTTCGTCGGACGGTTCCCGAGACTGAGAGGTGGGAGGACCCGGAACCAAAGTCAGCTATGCCAACAACGTCATCCAGCACTTCGGGTTAACTGAAGATGGTCAGTAAACATTCACAGTTTCCCATCCCATCCGACTAATGACACATTCACCAGTGCGGGACACCTCAGACCCCCCCCTCCCAGCAACGAAATGGTCAGCTCCAGACTGCCAGTAAGATCACCATGGCAACCGAGGAACCAAACACTAAAATTAAACAGGTCGCTCATGGGAGCAGTTGTGTCTGCCAGGGGTCCCAGCCCAAGGCGTGTGCTCGCCGCCCCCTCCCCTGTCAGGTCAAGCAGGGACCCGTTTCCTCCCCCGGCCTCAATCCACCGGGCTCGGATCCCAGGGCAGGGGACCACACTGCAAGCAGAGCCTCCCAAGCAGCAATTCCGGCCGCGGGGTGTGGCAGCGAGTTTTGTTGGCTCGACCACATTGCCCAGAATGCCACTCGCACACAGACCCACTTGGGTTACAGCTTTAAATTAAAAAAAAGAGAAATAAATAAATAAATAAATAAATAAAGGTCAGTTGATTAGTGACTGTAAACATGCCATGTTACAGTGTTATTAGTGAGCATTAGGGGATGGATGATGGCACGTTGCAGATGTCTAAGCCCCAAATCGTGCTGAAACGGCGCACGCGGAAGCACACACCCACCAAATATATATCTGCAGCAAAATGTGAAATCATCCTGGCAGAGAGTCCTGTGTCTCGCGAGCCGTGTTTCTGTCCTTCCCCCGGACCCGGCCTCACAGACATGACATCATCACACTCGCATAACGGTCTCACAGAAAAACAGCCCGTCTCAAATCCTCCTCAGATTCCACATTCTAGCCACTCCAGAACATCCAGAAAGCGGCGCTATCTTACAGACGAGGCAGCGTTGTGACCGCGGAGCCCAGGTCACTTCCCTCCGGCTGGGTCAAGGGGGGGGGGGCACTCGAAAAGTTAGGCAAGGTTATGTGAACTTAAGCAAAGCAGCTAAAAAAAAACCCCTTTGACACCAACCATCAGAGGGCTGCCTGTGTTTGTGTGTGGGCTGCACCTGTGATGCAACTGCAAAACCAGACACGTCACGGTCGTGTGACAGAGCGTGGGCTTGGAAAAAAGTCATTAGAACGTGGTCTTTTCACTTAGTGAGCACTCAGCGGTTCCCCTCGTCTCGTGGTTTTCCACTCGTCACCATGTTTGGACGCCAACAGAAGTCGCTAATCGGCATCACAACCTGCTGACTGCCACGTCCTCGAACCCAAGCCCTCACCCAAGGATCGGTGCTGCGCGGACTGGGGTTGGGACGGTGAAACGTGGGTAAGCAGGGACCAAAGGGAGACCTTGAGGCTCTCCCATTTCCGGGAGGGGTGGGGGGAGGTCAGGGGGAGGGGCAGTGAAAAGCAGAGGTACTTACATTACAGTTTGAGGACTCGATTACAGTGGGACTGGAGCCGTCAGTCCCCTCGGCATTGTCAGTACTGCCGGACTGCCTGTTGTGCATCTCATACTCCTTCAACTACGGAGAAGAAGAGTCAGAGAGAGGACTGTGGAGGCTAGGGGCGGTAGGCAGCCACAGCTACAGGGCCATCATTTCGGTAACAAACTGCCAATCACAGCTAGGAAAGGTGAAGGGTCAGTTTGGAAGAGGTGGACGCTTATGAGACACAGGATATTCCGGAAGGTTTCTACTTCGGCGATTATCCGGGGATGGAAGCGTGAAAGTGGAGCATGGGAATCTTACAACCCCCCCCCCCCCCCCCCCCCCCCCC
>JAODJW010000108.1:1223011-1233230 GCA_026777045.1 Hyperopisus bebe
GGGGGGGGGGGGGAGGCAGTGACGCAAACACAGGAACGTAGATATGCAGCCGAAACAAGTCAAGTCCTGTTGCTGCACGACCTCAGTTTTAGTCTTCGTTTGTGATGGGGGGGGGCTTCCTGTTATTCAAGGGGTGCAACAAATCACCAGCATTCAGGAAGAAAGCGAGGCTGGTCCCCAATACAGGGAAGGTGACAGGATGACTCAGGATGGGGTCAGGGTTAAGGGGCCCACGTCCACGAGGCCCCCAGCCGCTGCGACTGCCAGGCTGCGAGCCTGGAAATGCCTGAACACCATCCCCATGGCATAGAGTGGCCAAAGTGCCAGATGGGAGGTGGGGGGGGTGGGCCAGAGGTGGCACCCGGAGCAGGAAGCGGGCGACTCCAGCAGGGACCCGAACGCAGCAAGGAAATGAAAGCAGAATGCTGAGCACATCAGCACAGACACGCCCTGGCTCCTAAACAAGCTGCCCAGAACCACTTGCCAATGCAAGAGGCACATAGCACACCCTGGATAGGGCGGGGCCACACACACACGCAACCTCTGCAGGGCAGCATTCAAACCCACAACCCTCCAGCGAGCGCACTTCCCTTAGCCTCCTCCTCAGGCTGACGAATCGTCCGACCAACATGGGCGGGGCCATTAGCTCCAAGCAGCAGCATTCCATTCCGGCCATGAATGAAAGCGATGATGCAACATGGCCAATCCTTAGATCATCGCCGGGATCAGCATTCTTGGAATTCTGTCCCCCCTGCTGGGACCATGCGAGTCACACCACACATTCCAAAATCTGGGTCCTGCCCATGGATCTCACATGACACCCCCCCCACCTGTCTCACTTCCCAGGGTGAGGCATACCGTGATAGCATGTCGCGCGGCAGCAGCTATTACATGCGACATGCTATTACATACAGCCAAGGGTGGAGGAGAGAGAGTGATATTAGGGGGGACACAATTTAATAATTCAAATGCAAATGTACATTTTCTGGGGGGGAGGGGGGGGACGAAGTCAAATTAAATACTGGGGGGTACATGCCTCCCCATCCCCCCCCGGGGTCTACTCCCATGCATGCGTCCCAATGAAGCATCTGTCCTGGAGCATTCATGGTCCAGGCCAAAATCCCAGGGGCTGGATGTGTTAAAATAGCTGAAATTCCAGCCTCATGACCATGGGGGTTGGGATGGGGTGGATGTGCTGCTGGGGGGGTCCCACTGAGAGCAGCCGTGACCGACGCTAACACGCAGCGGCCGTACCACAGCGTTCAAGGCCCGATTGCTGGAGGAGAAAGCAGCCCAAGCCTGGGGGGGCTGAACTCCACCCCCCCACCAGCCCAGCGTAGACGGCATTCCCGTAAGCAGTGACGACAGGTTCCTGGTCGTTGCAGTGATGGAATTTACACTAAATGATTCTTGCGGTATTAACTGGGAAACAGGTACTTGGAAAAAACCGCCAGATATCGCCCAGCATTCCTGCGGAACTCCTGCCTTGAGATAAGGGACGCCATGACTCATCTTAGGCTGAAAAGTGAGCACAGGTGAGGAAACGAGGACTTCCACGGCGGCGCCAAGATGAGGCGAGATGTCTCTTCCTAGGATGATCCGATTAGGCCAACAGAAGTGAGGATGGCAGGGAAGAGGCTGACAGAGAGGCTGGGAAATGACAAGGACAGCTACCGAGAAGCGGGTCCCCTGACTGGGGGCGGCCTTCGTCATCTCAGGCATGACTCACCGCTTGCCGCTCCAGACACGACCGCAAACACGCACACACACTACGATAATGCACCGTGGCCCGAAACCGCGTCTACGGGCTCTGCATGGCACCGGGCAAGGAAACCGATTCCCATGTGACGAAATGGGCGGAGAGGACCTCTGACGCCACCGTCGAAAGCACGACCCAGAACTTGACCCCTTTGGCCCATGACATATTCTTCCCATCCTCCAATCAAGGAGCGCACACTTCCTGACCCCCTTCTCCGCGTCAGACCAGCCCGCTTCCCAAAATAACTTGACAATGAGCAAGGTGTGGGTACTGGGGGGTGGGGGTCAGGGATCAGAGATCCTCACAATCCCTCCCCCACCTTGTACCATTAAGAAACCATTACATCCCCACCATTATTAAAAACCTCACACTTCGCACTCGGAAGCGGCAAAACCGTGTCTAGATTCCATCCACGGTAGCACAAGGCTGAACTCACGTGTGACGACTTGCAAGAAAATCTCCCAAGATGCAATGCAGGGTCTTACGCAGCAATTTCCCGCTCCTGCCAATCCCCTTTGTGCTCATAACCTGACATGCGGCCAAAATAATGTACTCAGGGAAACCACAGACACACACCCTGGCATTCACACCTGGACTGGGGCAATAATTCAAAGCAAGAGTGACATTTGGTAGTTGCAGTTTGGTAACTTGTCACTGGCATTTTCTGAGAACTCTGAAAACTCTCCCCTAACTACATCGAGAAAAAGCTTTAAAACCTAATTAAGAGAAGGAAGAACTGGCCATACCGATGCTCAATGCGTACGTTTATATATTACTCACACTCAGTGCATTATTATTGTGTTTGTTTCTACAGGAGCCTGGATAGGATCCTCACCAGCATCGTCCTGGGATGGAGCTCGGGTGTTGGGCTGAGCCAGGACATCTGGGCCGGCCGGGTTTGGCGCCACGGCGCGCACAGTCAGGGCGGTGCCAAGCTTAGTCAGCCGGTCATCCAAAACTAGGCTAACCTCTAACTCGCCATTGAACTCATTGTGAAGACTTGGGGGCGGCGATTGTCACATTCAAAAATCATAATAGCATAAGAAGAAGGGCTCACATACACAGACACCAGACACCCACACAGAGCTTCATTTACAGAACCCGCCGCTTCGGCGGAATCTGCCCCCGGCCCGAAAGAGACAGTTCTCGCTCTGAAACCTCAGGCCCATGACAGACCTGGACTGCGAGTCTCTTTCACGGGGTCTGCATGTAAACACAGAGCAGAACTGTCCTTCATCCAAAGCTGCGGTAAAAATCGTTTATGCAGAGAGCCAGATCAGGCCTGTATGCAGAGTCCGGACCTACATAAGCGGCCCGTTGTTCCTGCCTGGCTCGACATAGAATGGACCGACCGCGCGCGCACACACACACACACACATAACACAGAAACTCCAGGTTAGCGGACACACGGAAGGTACAAGTTTTCGCTTTAACGGGAAGACTAGCTAATTTGCTAGTAGAGCACATTTGTTAAGTTAACTTGACAGGATTAAAAAAAAAAAAACAACAAACTTTGCAACCCCGGGTGGATCAAACAGCACCTGTCTGTCACAACAGCGAGTTACTACCAACTCCCATAATGCTCAGGGATCGCATGCCATTCAGCCATGCAAATAAAATTCATAACACGGCTGACGCATCCAATGAATACAACCAAACAGAATACTGCAGGCCAATGGGACGTTCCCAACAGCCAAAAGGAACCTGATCAAAAGCTCCTTGGATATTCAAGGTATGGAGCCAAGACCAGCAAGTGCAATTCTTCAGGAATTACCCTGCACCCCACCCTCCCAAAATTAGGTTATACTGACTCCTGACTTAGAATTCCTAAATGTTGGCATTTTTTCACCCATACCAGAGGGTTGCTGGTTCACACCCCAGGAAGGGGTGTCTGAACTACCTCAGAAACCCCCCCACACACACGCCCACCCACCCACCAGGGTCAGGTTCTTTAAACGAAATCACACCGCCAACAGACTCGTCATCCCATTTATGAGTCTGGGGCTGCAGGCAAGATCTGTCGCAGGAAACGGCGCGCGAGTTTGCTGCGGCTCAGAGAGCAGACCACAAATACAGGGAAGTCGGGCGCTCAGAATGACTGGGCAGCACCGCGGCACCGATACACTTCCACTCCGCAGTGAGCTGAGAGCACACGTAGACGCCACATTCAGCCCGCAAATGACTCCGTGACCCCATCCGCAGGTCTGAGCATTATCAAACACCCCTGTCCTTGCTTGGAAGGACAGATACCCTGAGCTTTTCCAGAATTAAACAACCTATCCCTCCACTCTGACACTTCTGTAGCTGACTAACCAGTCCATTTGTTCCTCTCTGATCTGAATTATAAAGTGCCCCCTTCAGACCAGAATCTGGGTTTTACCTGATGTACTGAAAGCAGAATGTGACAGGAGGTCTTCAAAGAGCTGGCCTGATACTTAACAGAGACGCGATGAAGAGTCCCCACGACGTATATGTGAACACGTAGCGCATTCCACACGCACTTAGATAAATCACGGTGGATCAGCCCACATGCAGCAGATGCACTCAGGCTCCTATCGGCGCCATAGCTATAACCATAACACACGGCGGGTCCTGTACTTTTCTTTGACCATTCAGAGATTTCCAGTTTGGTCATTTGACTGAGTTAATGATGAGGGGAAAAAAAGAAATTCCCACCAGATTGGGGGGCACTGAGACGCAGACGGAGTATCTTATCGCCTACCCACACACACCAAATAAGATTCTGTGTATCTTACTGAATTTAAAATGTGTCTCCTAGTCGCTATGGAATTTGCATGAACCCTACGTCAAATTACACCTCCCAGCAAACTCTGAATCAAACAACATGTAAAAGCATGTAAATGTAAACAACAAAGGAAAACTTCAAAACAAAATAAAAAAAAAACTATTACTAGAACAGGGTCTAACAGACTCTCTATTCGGCACAATCCCAAGATCTGTAACCATATTTAAGTTACGCATTTTTTCCATCAGTGCATAGAGCAACACGAACGGCATCTTGGTGTTACCGTGCCAGAAACGGAAAAACCTTCAACAACAGCAGGACGAGGCTTCACACGAAGCCATAACAACCGGCATGGCGGGGCACCAGCATATCACGGCGAGATGAGACGCACCTCGACCTCAGATGCCTGTAAGCGATACCGAGCTTCTGAACGACACCAAGGGAGGAGGAAAACAGAGAAGAGCCGCGGCACACATGGAACAAGTCCCCCCCGATAAACAGCGCCGTGCGGGGGCTCTGAGCTGCAAAACCACCATCTAGACGGCCAACCTGCGAGCCTGTTAAAGCCCCAAACTGCATCCCCCGGGCATAGGACTCAGCCAAACGGCTGGAAAAACCCTGGTAGCCCGCAAGCCTCTGGATTTAAGACCTTAAACTGCAGGAAGAAAGTAAAAAGCGTGCATCGGAGAGCTTAATAATAATAATAATAAATAAGTGCTGGGAAAATACCTTCTCAGACGCAGCAGTTTTGAACCTGGTTAGGAAATCCGGTACATCAAATTAGAGTACAATGTAAGAGCGGTACGCACCGGCTAAGAAAAGTTTATATCAATACGTGTGTGTGTATATCACACTAACATCTTTCAGTGATTGCATTGAAAACTACGAGTTGCAGCAAGTTTCCTGTAAGCGCATAGGAAACAGGGCTATTTAACCGGTATGATTAAAAAAACGTGGAAAGCACCAATAAAGTACTGCATGTTAAGTAACACGATAGTTGCGAGTGGGGCTAGGAGGGGGAAGACGCACAAGCAATAATGAAACGAAATGCATCCACGACGTTTATAAATCAGTCGGAGAAACAGGGCACACGACAATATACCGCCGCGAAAACAGCAGATCCAAACATCCAAAGCTCTCCCACGTGTTACATCGAAACATCCCGTCAACGTGAGCAGCGACCTTTAAAATACAGCCGTGGTGTAATGGAGACCGACTTAGGCATAGTATCGCCAGTATTGCAACTTTACAAAGGAGGCTGCTGGCGAGCAGGAGAAAAGCACCTACCATTTTCAGGCGATATCTTACACCATCCCCAACAAAACCGGCACAGATCCTCGTTAACTTTGCGATCCGATTTATTCCCGCAATCAATAGTCGGTCTGCAGAATGGTAAGTAAAAAAAAAAAGTTCCTATTGCAAATTAGGACAATGCAGGCATTAGCCCGGTAAAGCGGTCAGCCGTGATTTACAAGCAGCGGCTATCAACAGTCAACAAGTGAATAGACAATGAGCCTTCTTTTCAGAAAGACGGAGTAAGACTTTGTTATCTTCCTGTTACCCCTCCCCCAGCTGCCCCCAAAACTTACCAACATCCCCATCACATCTGCCCATAGCTTAGAGAAACTGTCAGGCACGCTGGTGTCCGTCGGGCTGTCCTTGGCAGAGGAAGACGCCTGCTCCCCTTCCATTATTTCGCGTTTTATCGTTCCTCTTGAGATCGGTATTAATTTTGCAGTGCCAGTGAGGAGGAATGTAAACACGCAGCGATCCCGCACGAAAAATCCAGCCTATTCTCCACACGGAAGTTTTTAAACATTTTTCTTTTATTGTTTTGGGTCAGACGCAGGTTCGGAAATATATTTATGAACAACTCTTGCTGAAAAAGGCTTGGGAAAAGCATACAAGTTCCGTGCATCCAAAATATGTCCTTTAGATGTGTATTTTTAAGCACTATTTTGAGTAGCCGGTTATGTCACAGTGAGAGAAAACAGATTTGACAATCGTCCGAAAACTTGACTGGATAATTTCTCCGCATCCCGCAGCCTCCTAGCCGGCCCGAACCAAAAACTTACTGCGGGGGGGGGTTCCTTAAAACTCACGGATGACCCACGGCCACCGTGCTCTGTGAGAAACGACCGGCAACCCGACACAGAACATCGTCAAAAAACAAAAAACTAGTACACACTAAAATACGGATATAAGTCTGGTTTTTGTTTACTCTCCGGATCCTCCTTCTCCAAAAATGACCCCCCCATACTTTCCTTCACATGAATGCGCTCTCTGCTTCCAGCGAAAACAGTTGAGCAACAAAAGGTTCCCCGGTTGTTACTGCTGTCTACATGGAAAGGATAGGTGCGGGACTGGCGCAATCGGATTACATAAAAACAAGATTAAGTATCTATGGGTGCTTGTAAAAGTTGCACAAATCACCTTATAAGATGGCGGTACTTCTATTATTCTTGCTTTTCCTACACTCCTTTTCCGCGGAAGAGAAATACGCACAAAACAAAGGCATCACTCCAGAACATTGCGTGGATGGTTATTTTCTTTGAAAACCACGTATTTCGTGTGTCGTCTTGCACCTATGCAAGATCTGACCGGTTCTCAGTAGCAATAAAAAACTAACCTGTATATAATGTGTTTTCTGAACCATATCGCAGATGAATAGCGCTAACGCTTATTTAACTTAAATTCTGCTAATGAGAATCGGAAAACAACATTTCAACACCTAAAAAGGCCCGTATTTCTGTTTAAGAATACCCTTCCGATGATAGTACAGGCTGTCCCCGATTTACAACCTATGCCAATTACGACGACTCGCACGTACCACCGACGTTTAAAAAGCAACGTAAATGTATGTAAACATAAATTTCTGGCGGCAGTTCGCCTGGCAGCATACCACAGTAAGTGCTGTACTGGGGTGAATTTCCTGAAGCCTTCTTAGCGCTACGTCGTTCGCAAGTTCTGTGTTAAAAGACAGAACATATACGAATGACGTTAAAAAGGCTTCGGGGAAACTCACCCTCTACGGCAGCGCGACTATCCCGGTCTCACTAAAACTACGAGAGATCATCCTATAATTCTGACATACGTCCATTATGACGCACGACCTCTATCGGAACTAAATCCAGTCGTGAATCGGCGTGCTTTTCCCTACTAAACTCAAAACCCAAAAGGATCTCGGGAGTATTAGGGGATTCTTTGAAAATTTATAAAAAATTAGTGACACCAAACCCAATTCAAAATTGATCGTAGTTTTACAGTTATTCAAGCCAATGTAACTATACCACTGAAACCACACCTGACCAACCCAGATGGCGTTACGTCATTAGCTAAAGAAGAAATAATTATATTCATGTCATTCACAATGGCTGGCATTGACACGCAGGGTAGATGAGCTCAGAAACAAAAATCAAGAAACATAAATACGAGAGAATAAATGTAACATGTTACAGACATCTAACTAAATCCATTCTCCTCACATTTTTTTTTTTTTGCCTTCCGCTGCCAAAGAGCAGTCAGAGCGGTCAAGATTGACCCCTAAAATTCTCCCATGCCAGCAGCTATACTCATGTCATTATTACTAATGTAGTAAGTACTTCCATAAAGTGACACACAGGCCTTGGAGGCCTTTCAGAAATACTGTTGTAGAACTTCCAAGACGTCGGCCCACTTTGGGCAACTGGGTAAGCCCAGTTCTTTAAACATCAGGTTGTGTGATTTCACCACTAAGACAGGGACCTCAGGCATGGGTCTGTCGTGTAAATAACGCTATTCTTCTTTCATTTAGAACTGGTGGAAAGTGCTTCTCTACCGGTAAAGAAGCTTCACAGTTCCAGCACTTATACCAAATTTCTCCATGTCCCCGTGTCGTTCAGAATCACCGCCTTTGCCGAACTGTTTCAGTAATACCAGTGCAATTAAAATATAATCTCGTTCTTTGCCAGAACACATTCCCTGGAAGCAGGATCTGGCGAATAGAAACAGCTGCGAAGGTCATGTGACACATACCAACACAGCCCAGAGTACGAAAACAGGGGCCTGCATTCTCGCTTCATCCTAGGGGGAAAAAAATACCAAAAATACAGGAAAAGAACACTATTCCAACAGAGAACTCAGAAAACCCTGCGCTGGAAAAAAAATACCCCAAAGAAAAAGATCACTTTAGTATGATCATGAAAATTAAACTAATGCATCGTGTGGGTCCTGATTTGTTATTAAACCACGCTGGGAACATCAGTGAAGCGTTTGTTTCTCCACTGTCTGGCCAGTAGAACTCCAGGGTTTGTTCTGATTGCCCAGAACAGCTGTTCAGCAAGACCTTGTTTACAGCATAGCAACATAAACCGCTGAAGCTTGCAGCAGATTGTTTTTCTCTGAAGGCCTTAGTTTATGTACCATTCAGTCTTTCAAATTCTAGCCTCTCAGACCAGCTGCTGACTTGATGAGAACTCCAGAAGGTGAAGGAAAGGCTGCTCGGTACTCCTACACGCTACTGGCTTTCACGCTCAACCACTGGGTGGCGCATGAATAATAATGTTCTAGCAAGACATGCATTTTATTTGTGCTACATTTTCAGTCACTTTATTCTTTGAGTTTCAAATAAATAAGGGAGACATAGAGAATAAAGCCAGAGAAAAGGTTGAAGTCACACTGCTGTGACGTGGGCTGAACCGGTAAAACAACGTGTTGAAACATGAACTGAGCTGGTATATATCTTTGTGGGGACTCTCCATTCATTTATACAGGGAAAACTCTAATCCCAACATGGCAACCTTAACCCCTACCCAGCCCTAACCTTAACCATAAGTAACCAAATTAAATACGAGACTTTTAACATTTTTACTTTAGATCTTTTTGGGGGCCTGGAAATGGTCCCCCCCAACGTCAAAATGATGAGTTTTTTATTACATTGTAGGGGACATTTGGTCCCCACAATGTAATATAAACATAATCCACACACACAGACACAATCACCCTCCATCTCAAGGCCATTTCACACCTTCTGCATACAAGTCTACCCCAATCAGAATGAGGTGTCAGCTCTCTAACGAAGGAAGGCGGGGCAGATGGTCCCACACTTAGAAGACCTAGACTCATTAAGCAGACATTTCAAAGTAACAGACCGGGGGGGAGGGGGGGTCACATCAAAAGACTGAAGTGCCGTCTTTGCAGACAAATAACATCCGTCGCTGACAGACAATAATGCACGTCACAACCTCCATTAAAGCACCAATTACTGCGATCTTTGGATAGTGTTGCTGATTAAATAAAGAATCTCAGCTCCCCCAGAAGTAAAACAGCAACAGGTAAACAATACCGAAACTGAAACAATTAGCAAATAACCGAAATTCAACAGTGGAAGTAACGTACGAGAAGTTTGTCGCAATCCCGACCAAGTTAACTGCGGGTTTGAAAAATGCAGATTTGCGAGAACGCAGTGTCCTCAGCACGGTCTGCTTGGGGAGTGCGTACCAAGCTTGCCCCCCCCCGTACGTGGCAGGACGGGCAGCACCTGCTGGATTAATGGTGTCATTGTCTATTGCCACACACAGCACCTCTATGCTGCTCACATTGATATTCCACAGACCGGCCTGACCAAAGGCAGACCTCGGAGATTTGCGCTTTCCCATGAGAGGGTCTGGGGGTGCTTGGTCCTCCCCCCCAGCAAAGTCTCATCTGGCAGGCCCGGGTAGCAAACAACAACCCCC
>JAODJW010000108.1:1279574-1291379 GCA_026777045.1 Hyperopisus bebe
GTGCCCCCCCCCCCCCCCCCACATATGGTACAGCAGCTACGGCATTGTGATTAGATTAGGAACAGACCTGGTGACCTTTGGGGACGCTCTCCGGGGACATGTGTCATCCAACCAGGGCCAGGCAGCAAATGTGCTCAGAATCAGGGAGAATCCAAAACGCTCCAAGGCTGAGGGTTCGATCCCCACCCCTATGCAGTGCGTTGTGAAGGTTTCCTCCCTCAGTCCTAACTGCCACCATAAATATCCAGCATTGCCCCCCCCCCCACCACCATGACCTTGTACTACATAAGCAGTTATGGAAGATGGACGAACAATGAAAGTGAGAGTACCTGAGTGAATATGAAGCCACAAAAGAAGAAGTACTTTCGCATTTCAGGTTCATAACGGCATCGAGAACGATATCCACAATAAAAAGGGTTTATAAAAGGGACACAGGAAAAGGCATATCCCCTGGGTAACTTGCATATTTCTCTTCAGTGCCTCTGTTTCCTGCAACATAATAGCGTTTAAAAACCAGCTTTAATGAAAGCTGCCTTTGACAAGGTGGAAAAAAATACCTTTTTATGTGTCAAGGTCAAACCCAGGGGAGAAAAACATGAATAACTGGACACAAACGGAGATGGAAACAGGTGTGGACGTGGCTCGCCTCTGTGGGCTGTGTCAGTGTTGGGGGGGACACGGGTGGCTGGGACACCCACAAGGGAGCCCCCCCACATCAGCAAACATGGCACCCCTCTGAGGGCCAGGTGAAGCTAAGGAAGTCCTTCTGTTTCTGAGACGTCCTCATTTCCGGCTCTGTCTGCGGCATGTGTGTAGGCGGAGTTTTTCGGGGGGCTTGTGTCACCCACGGGAGGTGATGGAGAAGTGCCCCGCCCCCACCAACTCTAATGGGGTGTTTGTGGTCGAGGGGGACGACTGAGGGAACGTCTGCTCTTCCAATTAGTGTTTGTGTATGTGTAAAATATACAATGAGTAAATACAGTGGCCATCTTGGATGGGTGGCAGAGGATGGGGCGGGGGGGTTGGTGGCTTGAGCAGCAGTGTAATACTAAGCCCCAGAAGTGACCAAACTGGGGGGAGGAAGGTTATTTTTTCCAATGTGCAACTGCATTATGGAACGTTTTCTGCAAGCTTGGTTTATGCTGTGTGACTTTTACCCCCCCCCCATTCTGGATTAGGGAGTAATTTTAATTAAGCACCTTCAGGGATTGATGAATATTGAGCATATCCCCTGGATGGAACCCTCCCCTATATCACGGATGGCTGCAAACCTCATTAAAACTGGAACGAGTGTGTGAGTGTGTGTATGTGTGTGTGTCTGTGTGTGTGTCTTTGTGGGGGTGTGGTCTGTGAGGGGTAGGTGTGGCCTGCAAGGGGGTCCAGCGGCAGACACCTCAGACAAAGACGATTCAGGCCGTGTCCGAACACAGGGGAAGATGCCGGGAGACAAAAGTTTCAAATTCGGGGGGACAAAGAAAAACAAAAAATTAAATGCTTCAGTGAGCCTTTGAAGTTAATTCTGGAGAGTTTGGCCTGGATTTTTCAGTCCCTCCGGCTACGCGGCTCTTCCCACCGCTGGGCCGCCACGCTGCCTTTCATTATCCCTGGTTAAGGAAGAGAATAAAAAAAAGCAGGCGGCCTGTTGTGCGAAGAAGGCCCTACCTGGCAACATGGCCGCTCATCCGCCACTGGAGGCTCCCTGTATTTAAAGGGCCGGCGTGACGGACACTTGCCCAGGCCTTCATATCCAGGTCACGTGACCGGAAGCTTATAAGAAGGCCGAAAGGCGAAGCCACGTGGTCCGGTTCGGACCTGCCATGTCTATGGGGAAACACGAGCGGATTCCCAGACACAAGGTGCTGGCGTGGAATTGGCGTTTTATCCTGGCGGCACATACCCGTTACGCGTTCCTGCTGTCAACAAATACTAATTTTCCACTCTTGTGTCAGGGTGCCAGCAGAAAGATTGGAATCCTGTTGCCATTAAAAAAATAAATAAATCAATACGGTTCTGCGGTAATTGGTTTGAGGAGTGCGTACAAGAGCAGCATGCGGCTGCTTGATCCTGGTGCTCTGGAAGCTTCTTTCAGAAAGGCAGCCTCGGCGTGCCGTGCATGGGCACACGTGGGGGTGGGTGAGAGGGCGGGGCTTGCACACAGCTGCATATGTAGATTAGAGTGAGCGATTCACTCCATGGGATTCATGTGAGCTAATCTGTCCCTTGAAGGTAAATATGACCCCCCCATAAGAAAACAAACCTAACCCCCAGGCAAGAGCAAAACCAGTTCCCAGCATGCCAATTGTTTAGACAATGAGGATGTTGACGAGAAAAGAATAGGATTGTAGGGCTAAGTATAGCAGTGGGGAGGATTACATGGCTCCTTTATTAAAGGCGAGATGATTATTATTCCTAAACAGGTTAGCAGCTTCAAGGTATCTCTAGGTCTCAAAATCCCTGCAAGATGTTCCAGTTTTCATTTGTTTCCTGAGTTCTCAGGTGACGTGTGAGAGAGAACCCGCCATCGATCTTTTGTATGAAAATTCAGGACATCGATGACAGAAGGGGACACCTCCCAGAACAACGGCATCACCCCTCGGCCACGAGATGGTTTACCGCACGGCTGAGATCCAAAAGAAAGCGGCAGAACGGTCTGCCACGGAAACCACAGAGTTCGATTCCCTCGAGAGGGACAATGTGGCCTACCGTCATTTACGTACTTGGCAGAAGATTTTATCCCAAACGGCATGAAAATAAGAGAGCAGGGTCAGCCAGGCCCTGAAGAAGTTGAGGTTAAGGGCCTTGCTCAAGAGCCAACCATGGGATTTGAACCAACAACCTTCCACTCACTAGTACAGCGTACCAACCCACCGAGCCTCACACTGCCCTCTTCACCCTGCCTTTCTAACATACCTCCATGATGGTTTTTATTCATTCCACACAAATGAGGATTTCTGCATTGAGTATGACCCCGATGGATAGGCTGGGGGGAATGAAAGTGGGACCACAAGGACACTGAAAGCTGATTGGCTCCCGCAGTGCCCTTGTTGCTCACTGATTCAAAACATATCATTGGCTAATGATAAGGTTGGTCCGTCCGTATGAATTATGACCCCTCTTATGCTCCTCCGAAAGAACTGTTCCTGGGTTTGCTTTCACTTGGTCAACTCGGGTGGACATGCCTCTTTGCGGACCTGTCAGTCTGTCTTTAAGAACTGCACTTAAAGTCACATTAGAAATATATATAAAACACTATGTTCTCTGAGGGCAGACGTCTGCAAACCGCTAACGGCATCAAGTGCCCCCGCATGCAGCTCGCCGAGGTCAGGGCAGCCCGGCCCACCTCCCCATCGAGCTCCTATTAGGAGGGTTAATGCAGCTTTTATCGTCACACTGGATTTGTAATTTTAGTGATCATTTATGATCTGGCCTTTTTTTTCCCCACATGAAAAAATAAATAAATTGCAAGGGGGGGTGGGGGCTGGATGAAGCGGGAGTATTGATCTTCACATCGATCCGTTGCATGTGCCATTTGAAATTTTGCCTTAATTACAGCCTCATTGACCAATCTGTGTGGTCGTTCCCACCACCTCTGTCCTATCAGACTCGGCTCCCACTCCAATACCTGCGAATCAGAAATCTTTAGTGCCGCCCAACCCACAAGGACCGCACAAGGCAAAACAAAAGACGCTCAATAACCCTCAGCCCCCCCCCCCCATCCCCCTCCAACCCTGGTACTTTCATCCTGGAGGTGCTTCCTAGCCAACTAATAATGTTCCGGCAACGTTACAGTCACGGCGAGCGTCAACTGCAAACAACACAGAACTCAGGCTGTTATTAAGAACGAGTGAGAGATTTATTACATTTTCTTATGTGTCAAACGAGGCACAAAACTGTTGCCAAGCTGATTTAGAGATTAATAAATTTAATGGATTTTTAAAAAGAGGGTTAGGGCCGATGGCGGGGGCACAGGCTGCTGCCTTATGCCGTCCGTGGGCGTGAAACGGCGCTTTGACACGGCTCCGTCCTCAAAGCGGCCTTGAGATCACTCAGGAGAGGCCTTTCAAAGCGATTCGCTCCACATTGGTGAGAAGAAGCATTAGTCTAAGGAGGGGGCTTCCACATTCAGGAGATGAACCAGCCCACGCCGCCGGTGACCGTGTTAACAGGGGGAGGGTGAGGAAAGGAGGGGAAAAGCCGCGAGTAACCAGCAGAAATCCCACTTTGTGTTCTTCCTTACATCACGGCCATCTAGGACCCGGATCACACGCTAGGCCCAAACGTCCTTCAGATGCGGTAACCGGGTTCTCCTGTTGCTGCGACGATGCCATGCGACCACCTGTCGGAGCCGGGGCGCCGCCGAGGCATTTGGTAAAAAGCGAGTGACGCCTCTCTGGGAGCGTAGCGGGGAAACAAGGCTGCGTCCGCCATTAAAGATTAACCACGCGGCACGCGGCGGATAAAACGCTGTCGGAGGGATGAAAGGAGAATCTCTGCCACGGTAATGATCCCAAAAGAAATGAGTGTAATCACCGCCCAAAATAGACAGAGAAATGCAAAGCCGAAAGCACAGAGCGCATTCAGCTCACGCTATTATACATCTGCACGGCCGCACTGGGAATAACTGTCAGAAATGGCAGCATGTCCTGATAGATGCAGGGACAGTTTATTCATCGTGTGACTCAACACAGATGTCCATGTTCCTCCACAAGCACGTTGACACGCATCCCACTCACAATAACGGCAATTTTGGGAGGGAGTGTTCCTGCCTTTTGCACCCGGGGAGCACCTGGGTGGGCGTGGAAGGGAAGGATGGGCCTCGGGGGACCCGGCGCAAAACCGGACGCAGGTGAGCACGGATTCCCCCAGGAACAGCGTTGGCAGGGATTTCAGAGGGGTGAGCAGGGGATCGGATCCATCCACCCAGCATGGGCGGTTCCACGAGCAGGGGTGCAGGGGTCTTTACGGAGCAGAAGGAGAACCGGGCTGACGTGCAGTTGAAATGCGAGCGGGTCAACTGGCCGTTAAGATGTATCCGCCACGCCACCAGGACTCTGAGTCCATGATCGGTTTGAGGGGGTGGAATCTGTGATCTGCTTGCCCCTCCCGTGTTGCTGGAGCAGAGGCTGTCAGACCCAAAGCATCTTCAGGATCAAGGGGGCCCTGACATTTCCGCAAACAAGCCAGGTGTGGGAGTGAGTCTCTGGCTGCACCAGAACCCCCATAAAAATGTCTCACACCCAAACACACACATGCATGCCTGCACACACACATACAAACACACACACACACACACACACACACACCTCTTTGTCTGTACTGAAGCACCTGCACCAGTTATTTTTTTCCAAACTAAAAGTGGATTTGGCACAAAGCCACACCATGCAACCCCCCTCCCCCCCCAACCATCCTTCAGGGCACTGTTTTGGCAAGGGTGGGGGGACGCCAGTGTACATCGGCCACCCCTACCTGTGCTAATGAGCAGCCATGGGTGTTACAGATGCCTTGTACCCGGACCACATGGTCGATACGAGCAGCAGATTCGATTGTTTCCTGACTGTGCGGCAGGAACAGGATGATGAGGAAGGCGGGTACAGGGAGTCAGGCTGGTGCTGATGGGATGCGATCCAAAGTAACGCTGGAGGAGTCAAGCTTGGGCAGGTACGACGCCTGACATTTTTGATGCATGATCCAGCTCTGCAAATGGGTAGGCGGAAAACCATGGCTAGAATATAAAATATACTTTTACTTTGGGCTTCTCTGCTTTTATTGCTCTCCATGTGAAACAGTCTTTAGGATCAGATGCCCCTAGAGCTGTTGAAGTTACGGGCCTTGCTCAAGTATCCAGTGGGGATGATTACTCTGTGAGCCATAGGACTCGAACCCACAACCTCCTGGACACAGATTGCAAATCTCCTGAGCTACAAAGCAACCAAGTATTAGCATATGTGAAGCAGTTAAAAACGTTATAAATGCAATCGCTCGAGCTCACATGGGCTACATTCCTCGTATGTGGTACACATGACACGTGATGCACAGAACTGTCGACTCCCACACCTGCCAGCTGCCTCAGACCCTGGTTGTCCGTAATGAAGCCCCTGGGAGGGGCCCCACCACAGACAGGACACCCCTCACATATAGAAACCCAGGGGACACGTTCCTTCCTCGAGGGGCAAGAAAAACTCACAGTTCCCTCCCATGGAGCAGCCGGTGACCTTCAAAACGAGTGTTCATGTATTTCCCTGTTTGGGGTGCTGCAAAAAACCTGCCATCCCCCCAAGAAATTAATGGGGGGGGGTCTCTTTTCTCAGCTCCTCACCGGGAACTGTGATTAAGCAATTAACCAGCGCTGACCCAGGGAGCCTGAGATGCCGCCTTGACCGCAGGGAACGTCCTGCATTCATTCCATTCCAGAGGAATAATCCTGACCCAGCGAAACTCTCAGAGAGACGGAGCGAGACGGCGATCACGCGATCATTCTCCCTCCTCCTCTTCACATCGAGAGGCGGGTTTGACTGGCACTGGCCACGTCCCTGTGTTTCCATTAACAGCTTTTGTCGGGCTCCGAATTGATTCTACGAGGCTGAGTACAGGCCCGCGTCATCCCCCAGAACCGCGGATATCGCTGGCGGTTTGGGTAACTGCTTCTGTCAGCAATCACGGTCTGCAAATGTGTGTGTGTGTGTGTGTGTTTGTGCAGATCTGGGGCACCCTGTCTTTCTCTCTCTCTCTCTCTCCCTCTCTCTCTCTCCCTCTCTCTACGGAGCTAATCGCAGGAACACGTCGGCAAACGGACGGCGCCCCTTCATGTCCGAACCTCCCGGCGTAAATCCCCGGGCGCGGCGCGGCGAGGCGTGAGCAGTGACAGCGGTGAGGCGTTTATGAAACAACGAGATCACTTTAGGTGTGTCAGACACATCGGTTCCAACACGCCACGATAAGGGGGGTTTTCGAGTTTTCGAGTTACACCGCGGCACGGGCTACGTGTCGGCGTGACACGGGTTCATCGCAGCAAGCATGTCACGACCGTGTTGGGACAAACTCCCCAGAGACAGTGACACCCGAAGAAGTGACGCATTAAAAAAAAAATGATTCCACAGCTTTTTACTGGCAAAATTGCGGCTTGATTTTCGGGGATAGGAATTATTAAATGCATTTGTGTCCACAGAACAAACCCCCCTCCCCCCCAAATGTGGTGCGGGGGTGTGTTTCTGGAGGTGGGGGGGCTTCTCAGGAAAGTGACTGCAGCTTACAAAAATGTGGATCTGTGAGTTCAGACCCAGTGATTATTGTCCTGAAGATTAGCTGGAAAAAGTCCCCTGGGCCTAAATACCTCAGGAAAAAAAAATCACATCTGCCCCCTCCTCGAATACAACACTCTGTTAGGAGTGTCAGCCAACGGTCAGCCGGGTATGACACTGTCCCAGGTTCAGGAACTGTCATGGGGGATGTGCCACGTGTCTCGGCCACAGTGACCTCATTAATGTTCGTACCCCGCCCCCCCCGCACACACACCACCCCCAAATCCCCTGGGGCATCCCCACATCTCGAAGTGTTCCTGGGTAGCTGCATCCGAATGGTCCTCTGATTTTGATGGTGTATGTTATGGGGGGGGGGGGGTCTCTTTCATGTGCTGTAAGAACAACCTGCACTCTAAGAAAGGCATTTATTAAGATGATAATTAATAATGGCGTGGCAGGGTGTACGGGTCACCCTTAGGGTCAGCCGCGTTGGCACACGGCAGAGGGCAAAGCTGCTCAGGAACGTGGTCAGCACGTGAATGTGGCCGCGTGCATCTTGCGTCAGCCGAACGGCGCGGTGAGGACCTGATGACGGCGTAACTGCGGTCACCGGGGGGCGCTCCAGCTGCGGTCACGGCTCGCACTTTCCATCGCACACCGAGGCCGCAAGATCCATCAGCGGACCCGTCTGAAACGTCAGTGGGGGAGGGGGATTTAGAATCGGATGCTGGGAACGTGCGATTAAATCTAGTGCGAGGATCGAGGCTCCGTAACTGAACTATACATTTTTCTGTGTCATGTTTCATTTTGTGGGGGCAGACCATTTAGGAGTGTATGACGCTACAGTAAGGACAGCGCCCCCCCACATTAAACATACTCCCCCTAGCATAACATAGGGCAAATCCTCGGGAATACTCAGCGACACTCAATTGGTACAAGCGGGTGTCAGACGGATACGGCGCAGCCAATCAGAGGAGCCCACCAGGGTCATGTGTTTCGGGATGCGCCGAGCCAAGCCGCGCTCATGAATCCACGATCACACGGCGCTGCTGTTATCACCCCAAGAGGAGTCAATCTCCACAGCCGCCACCTCGCCTGTGCCACCACTCATTCCTGCGATCCGCAGGAAGCCTGCGCTCGATGCAGAAAGGATGGGCTCAGCGGGGGTCCCGGTGTGCCAGGATGACGGCTCTCTCGCTCGCGCGCGCACATGGGCACTTAGCCCCCCCCATCCCCTCGGGGGGGGGGAGACCACAGGCCAGAGATGATGAAAAATAGAGCCTTTATGTTGGCTAAACAGGCGGATAAACGGTAGCCTTTAGACCCCGCAATATCCTTCCAGAATATCCCTGGCAGCTCTGTCCTCGGGGGGGAAGGGACTTTTGCACTACCATGGCTCTGTCTTCTGCCCCCCCCCCCACCCGGCGATGCGTAAATCAGGGGCAGGGCATAATAACCAAGAGTGGTGAGCGGCGAGGCCTGACTGTTCGGCCGCCATTGGAGTGTCGAGGTCCATTCACAAAGGGGGCCAGAGAAAGGGGACATTCATTACCCAGATTGGGGGGGGGGGGCTTCTTTCCAGAGACGACAAACGCTTGCCCTATTTTCGGGGAGGGGGTGTGGGCGGAGCCGGAGCTGGGAGGATTCCCTTACAAGTAGGAGGGGCAAGGATTGACCTGTGCTGGCGACTGTCGTAGATCTAGGCTCCGGATAATGGATTCCCGTACAATGGCTGGGAACAAAAATACATTCCATTAAGGGAAGAGAAAAATACAGTTACCTATTTAAGAGAACCACAAAATTCGAGGTCAGGACAGTTCGCCGTTTTCCTCCGGCTATTCCTATGCACTTAATCAAACGTCACGCCAATTAACTGCGGTGTATTTAATGATAAAGATATTAAAATGCGAGATAAGGGAGTCGATCTGTTAAACAGCAGCGCTGAGATCGGCTCAACGGTAAGAATGTCTGACCTGTGGATTGCTATGGACTGGCTTGTTTTGGCGAGTCTGTCGCCAGCGTCAGGGTGGGTGTGGTAGCTTTGTCATGCTCCGGGGACACACAGGGGCCGAGGAGGCCCGCCGAATACCCACAGTGGCACCGGCACGCCGCAGCGCGGAGGAGGAACGACAGGCAAAGTCACGAGACGCATTTACACCGTAAAGTGCCTCCTAGCACAGAAGCGTCCGTAGGAGTCAGCTGGTCCCGGCCGATTCCCTTTGCTGGCTGCCATGATGACCTTCTGAGGAAGATGTGCCAGATATGGAATGTTCTACAATAGTGGTGGAGCAGAGAGCCATTAGACCAAGCAGAAATGACCGTTTCTGGAATCTACAGCACCTGAAGGTGTGTGTAAGGAAGGAGACACGTGGGGGCGAGATGAATCGAAGGGGGGGATGTTTACCTCACTTATGGTGAGATTTAGTGCAGTGAGCAGGAGGCGGCGGAATGGAGGAGTGCCAGGCGTGCAGTGGGGGGTGTACACACGCAGAAAAAACATCCAGACGGAAAACAAAATTCTGGAGATCATTGGGTCTGGAACCTTCCAGAGAAATGCTATGTTCAAGTCACATGGGCCCCTGGTCACCCCCAACGTGACGTCGTTACCATAATGACATGGCCTCTATCGCGGCTCCGTGTGGGGGGGGCATGTGACGGTGGGCCTGAGTGATCCTGCCATGTTCCTGATCAGGTGACTCTGGCGCGCTGGCAGATGGCCGACCAGCTTCCCGATTAGCTTTGTACGGATCCGCTTTCTTATCTCGCCACCGATTTTCTTTATCTCCCAGGCGCCATGTGTAAAAAAAAAAAAAAAAAAAAAAAAAAAATTAAATACTAACGACGGGGATTTACTTTCCGTTTGACGTGGTGATGAAGTCCAGATGGAACTTTCCGGGAAAGGGAAGATGACTCAGCCACTGCAATGGCGGCAGAGACGAGGAGGAGACAGGCACGGTGGAGGCCAAGCCGAAATGGACAGTCTGATGGACCCTCATCTCTGAGGACTGACGCCCCCAGGAGGTGTTCGGTGACGGCAGTCATGTAGCATCAGAATCTGGGAGACTTTGGGCCCCTTGTCTGGCCGTCCGCCAGCTATATTGAGCTCAGCCGTCACATGGCTCTCCATCGCCCCCTACAGTTTTAACTCATTGAAGGTCAAAGTGTGATGCGGAACCTCGCAGCGACACCCCAGGTACCACTTCAGACCGTAAGGGAAGCGCTCGACCCGAATCTCTAGGGAATTCTCACCTTGTCCGGTAGACTGAGGAGACAGAAGCGGCCGTCATAAACTGGGCAATGTGCAGAACGTCACAGTGACAGAGACTCAGAGGGCAGCGAGTGGCAGGGATAGGGACAGGGGACCCAGAACGAAGGGCGTAATGCTTCCAGCCTTGGGGTGTTTCCCCGGGAACACAGGCCGCTCGCATCGCCTCCCAAGGCCCCGCGGAAATGAACGGCGATCGTTCACGAGGAAGCATCAACCCGCAGGCACCAGAAAGAACAGGTGATATACCCTACACATGGCTACCGAACAAATTAAAAATGCAACTACATTTATTATAAAGCCGTGCCGGTAGCAATAACCGCTCGTTAGAGACTAATTTGTCGTAAGTGGTTATTTATGTTTGGTAATGATCGGAGTGGATTAGTCTGAGTATGTATGGCGAGCTCTCTGATAAATCTGCAGCAGACTTTGAGCAGCTACTCTATGCTAACAGGCATCGCTGAGCCCATTGCTGCTCATTCACACCCCTGGCCTCTCCGGGGGGGGGGGTTAGGTGTGACTACCGAAGAACAAGAAAATGCACCCTCCTGTTGAATGCTGACAGTCTAATGGAATCGGGCACCCTCCCCCCCACGACCAAACCCCCAACAATGACCAAACGAGATGCACCCCCCCCCCAACCCACACACCTCTGATCCCGAATGGGGCTCATTAATGCACGTGTGAAGCATTCGTTATAATTCATTTATTTTGTTTCTCACGAGGTTTTGAAAACAGTGACATCTACACACATTTACTCTTTGAGCATATTAGCAGCCTACCCCCCCTTTGTCTCATTTGCATCTCTGTAATCTGAAATCTCCTGACAGGTGATCCGTCAGCCAATGACAGCGAGCCCAGCCTAATCTCCGCCCTGGTCTGCTCTGGTCGGGACATTAATACCTAATGGAGACATTCTCATGAATCACAGCGGCCTATTAATGACGGTGGGGAGGCGGCGCTGCAGGAGGGACCACCTGTCATTCGCTGCTGTCAACTGAAGGTCCCGGCCATCCACTTCGAGGGCCTGTCACTCACCAGCATCAGTCTGTTTTAGGGGCCACATCACCTTTGATCCACTGCAGGGAAATACAGCCCAGATGCCCAGGCCCAGTCTCTGATTTTCTGCTTGACCCTTTGGGCGTGATGAAGCCATTCGGCAGCATAACAGCATACCGTGTCTCTTCTGTACAAAAATAATCGGCCTTAACATTTACGCTTTCGAACCAGGATTCGAGGGTGAGCACATTTAAATGTCAAAAGGCATCCGAACACAGAGAATCGGCATGCACGTCAATCGGG